>AYEL01051137.1:0-71447 GCA_000484575.1 Olivierus martensii | reverse complement strand
GTAAATAAATTTTTAAAAGAATATTTATTCATAAAAAATTTAAAAACAATGATTTATAAACAAAAAAATTTAGAAATTTTTTTATTTATAAATTAACTGTTTATAATTTGTTTGTTTATAAATGTTTTAAAGAATTTGATTAGAAAGAAAAGAAAACTAACATATAAGATATCTTGATATATTAATTAAAAACAACTATAATATGGTATATAGTTTTTGCATGTGGAATTCATTAATAAAATCTTTGCTTTTGAGTTAAGTTTATTTCAGAATTCTAAGCATGAAACTATTGATATCATATCATTAAAACTGACAATCTCTTAGACATACTGTAACTAAAAATTAGAAGTTAAAAATCAATTTTTAACTAAAAATTATTTAAATTTTACTAATTTGATTTTAATTTCTGATGATTTGAACTTGATTTTTCTTGTGTTAATGCTGATTAAAATGTAAATAAAATAATTTCTTTGTACACAAACAAATATTTTACTCCTATATATTTTTCTGATAATTATTTTAAAATTTTATTTACATAGAATGCCCAAATTAAATGTATCTAACCTTAATATTTAAATTTAATAACTTTTATCATTTATCAGTATTAAATATGTTTTCTATTGTCAGTTTATATTAAATTTAATTAAATAGAATTCCAGATTTTCATTTTTGATACCCAGAAAAAAAAGTTAAGGCAGTATGCTTGTAGATAAGTAATTCTATTTATAAACAGCCTGCCTACAATGGAATTATTGAATTATTGGAATTATATTAGTCAATAATTCCATTGATGCCAGTCAATAATTCCATTGCTGCCCTGATTGGATGCCAAAATTTATCAAAAATAAGATTTTAGATAATTTGTTTAATGAATTTTATCTTAAACTTATAATATAAAACAGACCAAATATACCCCTAGTGAGCTAATATAGAGTTAAATTGCAATTTAATAATTATTTATTAATCAAGACTATGAGGAAATATTTGGTTAATATATTCCTCTAGTCCAATCATAATTCAACATTTCTTAGGGGATTATGCAATTCAAATAACCCTAATTACCCAAACTTTCCCTAGCAATTTTTAATTTTGAAATAACTGCCAAACTAATAATTATTTTTAATTTGGCAGTTATTTCAAAAATAAAAATCATTAGGGGAAGTTTGACTAGTTAGGGTTATTATTATTCCTCTAATATATTTTATTAAGATATATTATCTGATTTGAGCCAAGTTGATCTGTCCAGGTTTGCCAGAGTGCCCGAAGCTATTTAGATAGCCTGCCTGGAGGTGCTAATGTCAGCTTAGTCCAACAAGCTTCTAAATTAGTTGTAATATAAGCTTACTGAAATGGAAATTCACCTGAAGTCATGGTAATCTAATTGGTTAAGATATTGGGACAGTGGCAAGATTTTTAATTTCAGGAAAATAATAAAAATTAAGGTTCAATTATTAATAAATAGATGGAATCACTTTAGCCTAAATTTAAATTAATTAATTATTAACCCAACAGATGATAGCACCATAGTCTTGATTAATGAATAATTATTAAATTATAATTAACTCCAAATTAGCTTACTAGGAGTATTTGATTAGATATGTTTGGTTATTACATTCCCCTAGTACGTTTTATTAACATATTTGTGCCCATTTCTGCATGTCATATTTGTGGCATCAAATTACACTTGTCACCCAATAATTTACATCATACAGAACTGTTTATAACTCTATCATTGAGTTTTCTGTGCGATTTTCACATTAATCTATTTGAATATATGGAATTGACATTGTATTCTATAGTATAATGCAAGTTTCACTCTCTAATATCAAAAATTTTTATTTTCATAATTTTTTTCCTAAATAATAAGCAATGTAACATTTTAAAATGCATGAAAACTTTATAAAATTTATTTAATTCAGCATTTAAGAAATATTACTTTATTACATTCTATGATTACTTACAATTATAATACAGTAAAACCTGTCAAGTTGGACACCTATGTTGAACGACTTTTCCTGGAACTGGACAAAAGCTTATATTTTACTATATGTCCAAACTTCTTTATCCTTGACACCTCTCTATCTTGTATCTTGAACAACTGTTTGTAATAAGATGGACATTTTTTTGATCATTGGTTGAAATAAAATCCTAAATTTTATTTACGTTCAGAAGATTATCCAAAGGAATTGGTGAAAGAAAAACTTATAACATCGATTAGTCATGCCTTGAGATGGTTGCTGATGACATAAATCCATAGTTTACTTATTACTGTAAATACAAACACTGAGCATTGAGAAAAATCAAACCAAATCTAGCCAAATTATAGCCAGAATATTTTATTGCAATAAAATTAAAAATATTTGGGCTATAATTAGCTAATTTTGGTATTTATAGACGTTGGTTTATATTTTTTCTTTGAAAATTTCGTGCTGTTTCTTCTGTTGCTGTGATTAAGCTTTCGTTAGAGATCTTAGAAAGCAGACCAAAAGAAGCAAATTACTGATCATTTACTATTCTGGATGTAAAAAGAAGCGAGTTGTTGATCATTTACTATTCTGGATGCAGTGAGATAGATTTATGTTGCATGACAAGAAGTTTCACAATTAACTATTCAGAAATGTTTTAAAAAAGCTGGGTTCTCTTATAGATTCAGGAAGAAATGCAAGAGGTCAATAACTTTGACCTAGGAGAAAAACTAAGTGCTCTTCCCGAGAACTATCATCATAAAATTTTAACTATTGTCAAAATTTGAATCTTGTCCATATTGAATATGAAATCACTGGCTGAATATGAAATCTTTTCAATTAAATCACTGGCTGTGCCAATGATTTAATTCAAAAGATTATAACCAGCTCAATTTATATAGAGATTTTGTTGGAATGATCATGAAACAGTTTTGGAATATGTAGAGGAATTTGAACGATAAGTATTTTCTAATAATGAACCAGAGATTGTTGAAACTCTATTTGGTATAAAAATAAATAAAATTGAAAATGTGTGGATAAAGTGTAAATTAAATATAAAAAAGGCTTCATACAGACTTCTTTTCAAATAAATAGTTCTCATGTTGAAACCATTGATAGACTGTAGTTTGTATTTGACATTTTTGAGTTTCATTTAAAATAATAAATGTTTCCAATTTGAATTGAATAAAGGTTTGCATTGACAAGAAAATTTAGTGTTTAGTATGTTTAGAAAAAATTTTGATTTTATGAATCTCTCTATGTTGGACACCTCTCTAACTTGAACACATTTTGAAGGAACCAAATGTGTCCAACTTAGATAGATTTCACTGTATTTAAAAATTTTTAAATATTACAAAAATCTTCACTTTTAGTTGTTACAGTATAGAGTAAACCTCTGACATCTGCTTTTTCAATAATTATTTACAAATTTATAAAATATTATACAAGATTCATTTCTGTTCCATTATATGAAATAAATTCTCTTGATTTTTAAAAATAAAAATCAATAAAAATAAAAGTTTTCTTCAACCAAAAAATAATCAGGCTTTATATAAAACAACAAACAAATCAAAAAACATCAAAAAACTAGTCCATTAAAGTGGACTAAATTTGATCTTGCTGCATCCTAGCAAGCAGTGTGTTAAGATATAAAACAGATTTCTTACAAAAAAATTAAAGTTTCTTGTTAAATTTAAAAGTGCAAAAAGAAATATCTTCTTTAAGTAAATATATCTAGTTCTTAGTTTATACTGCTCTCCATTTATTATTTTCTCAGAGATTTGCATTTGAAAAATCCTATAACAGAAATACATGAAAATTTTTGTTGATATGCAATTTAGAGAAAAAAATCAAAAATCATCATCTGTGAATAGAATTGCAAAATCTAATACTGTTCTGTACTTGCATAAAATTTGAATATGTATTAATTTTAGCACAAAAATCACAAAACAGAAGATGAATTGACATGCAAATATAATACTCCTTGTGCAAGTATATGCCATGCATCCATAACATGTAAGTATAATGCCTATAGAATATTGATTCAATATGATCAGGCACTGAAGATATTGTTGTACAAAACAAATAACAATAATTTGATATTGTTGATTTATTATTTTGAAAAATTGAGATATCTTTAAAATTACAGCCTCATTATGCAAACAGTAAAATATTTATTCATGTTTTGGTCACTACCTTATCTTTTTGCCTTGCTTTTTTTTAGACATTCTATTATGTTTTAGCATGAGTTGACCAATAGTATCTGTAAAGACACACCTTTATGGGATTTAATCAACTCTTAATGATGGATTTGGCTAATGGCATATGACTTCAAATGGGATAGTTAACTGCAGAAATTTTCTAGAATGCTTTATATTAAAAAATAGGAAAAAAAGTAGTTGTTTTTTATGCTTCAATTTATATGGGTATTTCTAGAAACCACTTACTGTGTAACTATGAGATGAGATCTAGATGTATTATCTAAATTTTAATTATATATTCTAAAAATTCAGTTCAAATATAGTATAAATAGTCATTTAAAATCCTCATAAAAAGAATATTTATAAACCTATACATATTTTTTTAAAAATCTTACAAGATATTATTTAAGAAATTAATAACACCAGATGCATTTATTTGGTACATTCTATGCAAAAGAATTAGCACATTTGAAAATATTATATTGTAAGCCATTTATTAATTAATAATTAAACTATAATTTTTAATATTTATCTGAAAATAAAAACTTGACCTCATCCTGAATTGAACCAGAGATCTTTAGGATTCAAAAAGTTGCCAATTCAATTCTGGATTGGGAAAGATTTTATTTTCAAATAAGTAATAAAAATTACAGTATAGTTTATTTGGTAATTAATAGATGGAGCCACCTTAGCTCAAATTAATTCAATCACTAATTTCAGTTTATTCTAGGTTATTTCATTAAGACTATTTGAGCTAATATCTATTTAATTAATTAATTCCTAGCTGATTATTTATTAGATAATGTTGAAATTCTTTATGAATTCTCTCATGATCATTATCTCAGAATGATCTGGAGAATTACTAGTAAACTTATTAATATAAATAGAAAAAAATTCAAATATGATTTATCTAAAAATTATTAGAATTTTAAGAAAATACTGCTTTTAATGAAAAATAAAAACAAACATATACATTAAGAGTTAAGAATAAATATATTTTAAAAGTTAGAAAATTTAGGCACTATTTAAACTGTATAAAAGTGCTCAAATAATAAATATATATTAATTCAAATATATCTTGTCAGGTTCAATTGGAATAAATAACTCAAATAAATAGTTCAATACAAATAAATAAATAAAATGATAAAAACCAAATAAATAAGCAGCAGTTTGTTCATTTAATGGTTTATTAAACTTACATCAAAGACATCTTATGGATAAATTGGAATTTAAAAATTATTTATTGTTATTTAATATGGCTCCAATATAATTTTATATTTATAAAATTTATAAGACTTTTTTTTAATTTAAAAATACCATACTAAAATCCTTATCATCATATGATGAAATGATATTTGATCATAAATTAGAAAGATATTCCACTATATTTAATATCTCACATATCAATAATTTTAATATTAAAATACTGCCTAAACAACACTTTATACTAATATTACCAATCTCTAAGCTAATGAAAACATATTTTCTATCATAATATGTTTTTGCATTTGAAACTGCATTATCTGTATTGTACACTGATTCTTACATTCTGAGATCATCAATTTTATATAACTTGATAATGTTATGATAATTTTATTAATCTGTTACTAACTTCAAATTCTATTATGCTTCTGTAACAGATCCAAAGAAAGACTAGGACTATAGCACTTCCAAACATAATTAAAAATCCATTTTTATTTAGAATATAAAAGGATGTAATTGATGGTTAAGTCTAATAATTAGACATTTACTATACTTAAAATAGAAATATAGGCATAAATGTAATTTTTCTTGGATCTGTAACTATTAAATTTAACTATTATTACTTTTTGGGAACTGTATTATGAATTTCCAATTATAAAATTTGATACACATTAATAACAATAACTAAACAGCTCTAGCATTACAAATCAATTTAGAAAAACATGAAATTAATGATTAAATTAAATTTTGCCAATGTGAAACCAAATTGGAAAAATTTAATTTAATCATTAATTTCAAGTATTTCTAAATTAATTTGTAGTGCTAGAATTATTTTTTATTGTTTTGATAAGAAGACTGATAATTTACAAAATATCTATCATTTTATTTTTAAATCAATTATAGGTTACCCAATTATATTATAATATTTTGTATTTAATGATTTTTATTAATATACAAACTTTATTTTAAAATTATTTTTGTTAATTAAATTTTATTTATAAAAACTAATTCTAATCTCAATTTAATTTAAAAATGCATTCTTTTCAGTAAAGAGTAATCAACAATAAATTACATTTTTAATTACTCTTTGTTGAAAACTAATAAATAAACTAATAATTAAGCCTGCTAATAATAATAACGAATAAAGAAAATAAATAATTTATTGATATAAACAGTATTAATATAAATAATGGAATTCGCATTAAAAAATTTTCAATCTACTATATAATTAATATAACTATTAAAAAATTAATAAATATCTTATTTAAGTATATATAGCAAAATTCTTATAAGACTAGACTATATTTCTAATATAAACTATTAATCATACCTTCATATTTTATTAAATAAATTCAAGTCCAATTCACAAATAGAAAAATGTTTTTGTTATCCAAGAGATTCAAATAAAGGATATATATATTTAAATTTCTGAAATAAAAATTCAATAATTATTTCATGCATTCAACTGATAACAGAGAAACTAACTTAAAATTCATATATTGTATATTCATTAATTTAGCATTAAAAAATATCATTAAATAAATAATTTTAACTTATATAGTTATCATGAATTTATAAAAATAACAAATACATAAATATAACTGTAATTATATCTATATGTAAATGGTAAATTCTTACCAAAGTTTTAGGTGATGTTGCTAGTAGAAGAAGCTCTTGGAAACTAACAAAAATTACACTAACAACTATACCACCTGCAAGGAGAACAAGAACAATTAAAAATCACACAAAAATATATTTGAAGTAATTTTAACTTGCACAATCATTTAACTACAAACTAATTTAAAGTGGTTTTACCAATTACTTTTTACAATGGGGAAGGACAAAGTATGGAAAATCATCAGGAACAATCTATCCCCAACTCTTAGCAATTCTAGTAGTTTTATTGCAGGGTGCAATAAAAGCAGGAAAAGACTTTTGAAGTAAACCATTCTAGCAGTAGTGGAAAAAATTCTTTTTTGAAGTATTCTTTCAATCACTTAAGTATTCTTCAACCATAAAGCAGTGTTTTGAGTTGCTAACAGGAAAAATTATTAGACATGATTAAATAATTATACACCAATCAATTGTAATTCTATACTCATTATTTACAAAAACAAGAAAAAAAAATTATACTTAATTATTTTAAAATTTATTATTAAAATATTTACTACATATATATTATAAAAATACACACATATAGTTATATAAAAAATATAGATGTATATATATAAAACTGTATAAAAAATTAGTATTTTAAAAAAATTTATGTTTCAAAGATTTAAAATTATACATTTCTAATAGCATAAATTTTATCTTATTCTATTTAAGGAATTACAGTATTTTAAATTTAATTAAAATAAAAAAAATTTTGATGCTTTTTATAACACCATTTATAAGGTATGAAGTTGAAGAATGTTTAATAATATTAATCAGGCTTATACAACTATGTGATAATCAAATAATTTATTAAATTGAAAGTAATACATTTTGAGATTCAATAGCATTTCCTCAGCAATCTTTATCTATTTATATAGATAAATAGATAAGATTCAGAGGATGATGATAATTAAAATTACCATTCACTGAATCTAATGTATATAAATTTTTTATCTATCAGAAGACTAAGGGAATCCTAAAATACATTTCTTCCAGTTTAATAGAATATCTGATTATCATATTTATCTAAATCTCATTAATTCCATAACATTATAAGTATCATCAAATATTAAAAAAAACTGTACATAGTTTTTCTAAATTATAGTTTTAAAAATTATAATCAGCTTAAAACTTCTTGAACTTTAATAAAATTTTTTATGAATTATATGTCTAAAAAAATTATTTAAAATAAATTTTCAAGAAAATTCAAAATTATTAATGTTATAAGATCTGAAAACTATTATTTTAAATTTATTAATTTGAAATTATCATCAACATTATTAGATAGATAGCCCTTTTGTACATTACTAAATAAAGAAACTTACTAAAACTAGAATTTAAATTTAATTTACAATATTAATAAACTTAAATTTTTTATGTAATAATTTTTTAGATCCAAATATTTCTTTTGAATATTAATGTAATACTCCAAAAAAAATTAAAATAAACATTATACTGGATGAACTAAACTAATAACTAGATCTTAAATTAATATAAAACAAGTCCAAACTAGTTTATTGGACTTTAAAAAAAAATTATAGATGGAGTGCTTTCAGGCTGGATGCCCCTCTCAGTTGCAAAGAGACTGGATGAATAAACTGATTTTAAAATATGCACTATTTTTCGCTCAAATTAATATAAAACTTAAAAGTATTCCATTAACAACATTAGATATTTTATATTTGAATTTATTAATTTAAATTACTAATTTTCATTTCTGTGTGTCTAATACAATTTTGAATTTCATTTATATATAAGAAATTCTTTACTATGATAAAACTTATTATTTATAAAATAAAAAATATTTTTTAATAAACAAAAAATTACTTTTTTATTTATTCTTATAAAATAAATGAAGATTTTAAATAAAGTTTAAAACTGTTTATTGTTTTAAGTATGAAAACTGGCATGCTTTAAATTATTAAAAAATTATAAAAATACCATGATCTAACATATTGATTTTAAAATAAACTGACTAATTTATTTATACTTCTTTATTATATTGAATAAATTTCAATAAAATTTTTAAGGAATTTTAATATGATAACCTAAATCTAAAAGTAAAAATTAGAATAACTTGAGCTACAGTGAAAAATTTATGTAAATTATATATATTTGAATAAATTTTGCAAAATCAATGTTCACAATAATTATGTTTGATGATATCATTTTAATAAAAGCTTCCCCAATAAAAATTACATAGATTGATAGATAATTATAAATTGGTATCTACATTATACAATTATAAGTTTTGAATCTTTAATACAACAAAACAATGATTTGTTTTTTATCTTATCTTTTTACTGAAGAAGATAAATATTTAATTCTGTAACAAGTCATTCATGTAATTAACTATAAACTTTTAATAAAAAAGACTTTAAAATGAATCTTCAATTAATATTAATAGATTAGCTATTTTAAAATTTTAATATATCTCATATAAAACTAATCTTTAATTCTCTAATTCAGAAAAGTTATCTAATTAGTAAATGACAATATAGACAAAGTTTTTTTGGAAAATTTATTGAGTTAATGATTATATATTAGCTTGTATCACTTTTATGCAGGGATCCTTTTACAATTGTATCAAAAAGATCTATTATTCAAAAACTATTTAATAAAAAAAAATATTAAATTATATATGTTGGCTTAAATAATTCTAGAACAAATCTAAACTTTGTCATGAAAATAGTTTCTATTTATTATTAATTCAATGAATTAATAAAAACATTTCTATTTAACAAAATTAAGTTTTTTAAAATTTGATTTGTATATGTATTTATTGTTACATCACTGTTTGTTTATTCATAAATTTGTAACATAGTCATTAATACTTTACTGTACTATTTTTCAAATATGAATTTTCATTTTTTTTTTTTTGCAAGGATTGTTGAAATTATATTGATTTTTATAAAATGACAAATTTATTTTAATATTCCTTAATTCAAAATAAATTTATAAGAATGAAAAATATCTTTTGTAAAAATGTGGGTATTGTATATTTGATAATTTCATTTGCATTTACTTGCGGCTTATATACAAGTAATTATATACTCTTTTCTTAAAATTATACAGTGATAAAACGGTAAAATATAGAGGCCTTGTTAAAAAATTATTTGATTTAAAAAGTTTGTCATAAATAAATTCAGTTTTTGGCTTGTAATGCTTTAGAGAACGAATTGAGAATTTTCTTTAAAATTTTTGATCAAAATTATATATAACAGTATTAGTATATACATACATGCTTATTATTTTATATTAGTTATGTATATTTATCATTTAAATAATTCTCACCTTATATTTATAATTTAAATTGGTTCTAAAATATTTAGCATTCAATAAATAAAAATAAACAAAATACAAGATTTTGTACCAATTATGATTAGTTTTAATATTAATTAGTTCCATACTAACGGTTAAAAGTTTAAATTCTATAACTTTGTTTATAAAAACAATATTGTTCAGTTACTTCAATTAAAACTTTTTGAAACAAAAAAACGTTATCTTTACAATCTCATATAAAAATCGTCTGTTCTGTTTTTAACTAATTTGGCAATTACAATAAACATAATTTAAAATTAATTATTTGATTATAAACAATTGAATCATTAAATTAATATTAATAAAATTAATATAGTTTTAAAATTATAAATAATAAAACATGTAGACAATATATAAGTTTAAATTTCACTTTAGATATATAACTTGGGCTATAAAACCAAATGTTTTTGGCTAATCATCAGTTCAGTTTTTAAGTGTACGCAGATGACAGTTTTGGTTTAGTTTTTAGATAAATAAAACTAAATAACATTTGACAAAATGTATAAATATTAATTTATTGGAACGAATTAATTGTTTATAATTAATTAAATAAATTTTTTTAAAAATTTAGCTCTCTCTTTCGACCGAAAGGGACGCTGATAGTTCAAAATGGCGTCGATTGTGCGTCGGTGAGTATTTCGACTAAAAGAAGAAAAATAATCTTATTAAACAGTAAAAAATATAAAACGACAGAATTTAATTATAAAGATTATATAAAATTACCAAAAGAAAGAATATATAATGACAAAATGAGATTTGAATCTATAATACTATCTAATCATTCATTTTGAGTTATTTTTAATTATTCCGCCGTTCAGAAAGCGAAATCTAGCTTTTAATTTTTAATATTTTTTGAATCTCAATCGATTTAAGTTGTTTGACTCGTATTTTACACTATATTTTTTCTGGCTGTAAATATGATGACATCATGATTTTCTAATGTTTCCTCTTTATAATCCGGAAGAAATAATTAATTTTTGCTTTAACGTCCTATTTAGAAGAACAATACATTTGCTTAGTTAATAAACAGACTATAATATAATCTAATTAAATAATGCGTTTTAATATTTTGCGATTATCCTGATATTTCAATAAAAGTTTCATCAATACAAGTGAAAAATTTATTATTTTATTCGGACTATATTATATACAATTTTATGTATAGGACAAATTCTAAATATTACAGAAAAAAACAGAAGTTAAAGACAATAAGTTTCCTGTTTATGTATTGAATAATAATCTGTCGTTTGACTACTTTCTTACAACTGTATAATAACGTCATGATTAGTTCTATTAAATGCTTGTATTTCCTTAAGTATAGGGTTTTAAAGTAAAAGTTTCCAGTGAGTATGCTCACTAGGTTTAATATATATAAATGGTATACCATATAAATATTTAATAGATTTATAAATAATATCAGAAATTTTTATTTAAAAAAGTTGAATTTTCAATTATTTAATGATTGATATTTATATTTTATATTTAATAATTGAATACAATATATGTTAAGATATTTCAGCAAATTTATACTGCAGCTAATTGGCAGAATTTGTTAAAGCTTCTGATTTTATCATCTTTGCTATAATAGTATCCTGCAATTGAAAAATTATTTATTAAGCATTATTAGACCTAATTTTTTAATTGATTAATAATGATTATCAAACAAACATTCTAAATGTTGACAAAAAACCAAAATAACTTAAAATTTTTTGGGATAGAATTGCTATATTATCTAAATTTCCCTTGACATCGGTTTGGTTGATAAAGTTCCTGTATACCTAACATAATCTGAAATAATTACTTATGCACATATTAACAAGTTATTTAATTATACAGTAGTATCATTGAGTTTATAAAGCATTATAAAGTATTTACTTATAAAAATTCCAGTTCAAAATAAACTTAAAAATTCTTCAAATGCAAATAATAATACAAATAAGTAACATGAATACAATTTACAGTATGATATATAATTACAAATATTAATAATAATTATTTATTATTATTGTTATGTTGAAGTTTATACATTAAAAGCATTCTTAGTTTATATAAAAGACAATTTTTTATTTAAAAGAAATTAAATAATTTTTTTATTTTAAAATCATATATAATAAAGGAATAAGCATGTGGAGTTTGTTTTTGCATATGCGCGAACTCCCTCTCATTATAAATTTTGCTTTAAATTATCATAGTTTACTTCCTATTTATGTCTGTATACTTATTTTTGTTATGACTTCAATTTCTATCTTTTTCGATTGAAAAATGTTGGCTGTTCCCCAGCCTGAAAGTTCAATTTGCATTTGGCGTGTAGAGGCTACATAAATGCTGCATTTAAATAATATTTAATTTATTTCAGAATTTAAATAAATATTTTATTCATTTAAGAAATTATTAATTTTTTATTTTAAGATAAAAATTATAATTATTACCTAAATAACTGAATCGGTAACTTTAAGATAAAAATTATAATTATTATCTAAATAACTGAATCGGTAAATCAATAGTTTGCTAGTTGCCAAATTTCATATAAAGAAAATTTCAAAATTTGATCTGAAGAAAAAAAACAAGCAGAAGCATTATTTACAAGGTTATGCTAAATAAATGAAAAATCTCAAATTTGATAGACAAGAAACAAATGTTTTCGTTTTTGGTGTATTTGGGCACATAGTGACCAGGGGCTAACTAGTTTAATCAAATATCAGCTATATTTCATATATCTGATGATGACATTATAGAAGTCCAAAAGGTTACTGTTTAAAATAAAATTGTGCAAGAGTTGTTTTTTCTGTGTAATTTAGCAAGATGTAATGTCATTGAATGTGATATCAAATACCCATCAATTAAGCTTTTATCTGCAATTATTTTAAAATGGTGACAGTCAAATTTCAAAGACTTCTCCCTAATAATTTTTCAATTATTTGTTTGAATTTTATAAAGTTTAATATAGTGATCAAGGCCATTAAGACTGAAATTTCATTAATCAATCAAAGAGATTCTCAGAATAAAAACAGTAGACATTCAATTTTCTGATGTTACCCTGTATATTTATTGAGATTTTTATTTATCATTGATATGAGGTGTTAAGCATTAAAGCAGAGATAACATGTAGCATATCTGCATTGCTCCTACACTTTTAGGCCATATATTCAAGTTATTATTTCTATAAATTAATTTGCATTTAAATATTAACTAGGCAGCATTAAGTATACCAGCTAGTATAAAATAGTAACTATATAGCAGGGCTGTCCAAAAGGCAGCCCGCGGGCTGCATGCGGCTCGCCAGGCCATTTTGTGTGGCCCGCGAGGCTTTCACAATCATATATAATAAAGGAATAAGCATGTGGTGTCCATGTTTCAGAGCATGTGTGAAGTCCTGTCCAGAAGTGTCGCCGTTACTATTTTCTCTTGCTTTGAATCTTTAATTGCGTCTTCTGGAAAACTGCATCCCAATCTCATTACAGTTGCTTTAAATTTCGTAGTTCACCCTATTTATGTTTGTATCTTCTTTTTGTTATTTGACTTCAATTTCTGTCTTTTTCGATCGAAAAAATGTTGGTTGTTCCCCGGTTCAAGAATTCAGTTTGCATTCGGCGTGTCGAACTCTTTATCATAGTTTACTTCCTATTTATGTTTGTATATTTCTTTTTGTTATTTGACTTCAACTTCTGTCTTTTTTGATCGAAAAATGTTGATTGTTCCCCGGCTCGAGAATTCAGTTTGCATTTGGAGCATCGAGGCTACACAAATTTCAGTTTGCATTCGGTGTGTCGAGGCTACATAAAAGTTGCATTTAAAAAATATTTAGATTTCAGAATTTAAATAATATTTTATTCATTTCAGAAATTATAATTTTCTATTTTAAGATAAAAATTATAATAATTATCTAAACTACTGAATCGGTAAATTGATAGTTTGTTACTTGCCAATTTCATGTAAAGAAAATTTCAAAGTTGGTCTGGAAGAAAAGAACAAATAAGCAAAAAGTATTATATACAAGGTTATCAGAAGGGTTTCCGTTACTATTTTCTCTTGCTTCGAATCTTTAATTGCGTCTTTTAGAAAACAAAATCTCAATCGCTCTCACTTCAAATCTTTAATTGCGTCTTTTAGAAAACTAAATCCCAATCTTTTTATATAAATTTTGCTTTAAATTATCATAGTTTACTTTCTATTTATGTTTGTGTACTTCTTTTTGTTATTTGATTTCAATTTCTGTCTTTTTTGATCAAAAAATGTTGACTGTTCCCCGACTCGAGAGTTCAGTTTGCATTCGGCGCGCCGAGGTTACATAAATGTTGCATGTGTTATTTGACTTCAATTTCTGTCTTTTTCGATCGAAAAATGTTGACTGTTCCCCAGCTCTAGAGTTCAGTTTGCATTCGGTGTGTCGAGGCTACATAAAAGTTGCATTTAAAAAATATTTAGTTTATTCATTTCAGAAATTATAATTTTTTATTTTAAGATAAAAATTATGATTATTATATAAATAACTGAAAAGGTAAATTGATTGTTTGTTAGTTGCCAATTTCTTTAATTTCTTTTGTTATTTGACTTCAATTTCTGTCTTTTTCAATCGAAAAATGTTGGTTGTTCTCTGACTCCAGAGTTCAGCAACATCGAGGCTAAATAAATATTGCATTTAAATAATAATTATTTCAGAAGTCGAGGCTACATAAATGTCGCATTTAAATAATATTTAGTTCAGAATTTCAATAATATTTTATTCATTTCAGAAATTATATTTTTTATTTTAAGATAAAAATTATAATTATTACCTAAATAACTGAATTGGTAAATCGATAGTTTGTTAGTTGCCAATTTCATATTAAAGAAAATTCCAAAGTTTGGTCTAGAGAAAAAAAACAAGCAAAAGTATAAAAACAAGCAAAAGTAAAATACAAGGTTAGATAAAATTTATAATTATTATCTAAATAACTGAAAAGGTAAATCGATAGTTTATTATTCAAATAAATCCAAACATTTGGCAAGTTGTTTGGATTTATTCGATAGTTTATTAGTTGCCAATTTCATGTAAAGAAAATTTCAAAGTTTGGTCTGTAGGAAAAAAAATAAGCAAAAGCATTATATACAAGGTTATACCAAATAAATGAAAAATCTCAAATTTGACAGATAAGGAACAAATGTTTCGTTTTTGGTGTATTTGGGCACATAGTGACCAAAGGCTAACTAGTTATTCATATAATTGTACATCAGGATCTAGATATGCATTTTAGATGTTTTACATCCTTCATCAGTCTATTGGTGTATAAGTGATATTTTTAAAAAATATAATTTTTTAACAGTATGTAAATAAAATGACAAACAATTTTTCACTAAATTATAAAAATTAAAAAAATTGATTATTACTGGAAAAGAAAGTCCTATTGAAACACTGATAAGAGTCTGATTTATTTTAACTTATACAGAGAGATTTTTGCCTAGTCATAAATTTACAAAATTTTTCAAACAATAACTTTATGACAATTTAAAAAATAACAATTATTTTAATTATAACTAATTTATTAACTTATTAATTATGGCTAAATTAACTACTGTAAATAGTATTAAAAGTTAATGAATTTTCTTATCTATTAAGGTTTTGCAATTATTGGTACATACTCAAATTCGTTCATAAATATTCATCTCTTATCAAATTAAATAACAAGATTAAACAAATAATGTATACAACAGATGCATGAAATAATACACCATCATTAAAGCTAAAAGGGGTTATTTATAGCCAGTACCGGTTCTAGAGCATTTAGAATCCCAGTGAAAATTTTTGTTGCACAGTCAAATCACATTCAGGGATCCAGAGTGTGAAGGGAGGCAAACAACCAGATGATCATTATAAAAACATAACCTATTTATTTACAGTTTACAAACATAAAGTATTACAAAGAGAATTAAAAATAGTATATGATACAGTGGATTCCTCGATACATTGCATATCATGTTATATATAAAATAGTTTATTTTGTCACGACCTCTTTGGGTTGTAGATAATGCCTCAGGTGGCAGCCTGTGAATTATCGGACATATTATGTGATGCATTAGAGCCTGACGGTCGGGCCCATGACAAAAATCTCCGATGTCATCCCCTCTTGGCAGCCCTGCAAGATTATGCTAAATAAACAAAAAATCTGAAATTTGACAGATAAGAAACAAATGTTTCGGTTTTTGGTGTATTTGGGCACATAGTGACCAGGAGCTAACTAGTTTTTTTATATTTTTATTTTGGTATTTTACTAGTTCCTTCATGATGCATTAAAAATTTAACATGACTCAAAGATTGAGAAATGCTGATGTATAGGACCTGGAATTTAGCTTGGATACTCTAGGAAATAAACAATAGTTTTACTATGCAGTCCACATGAATGGAAGTACAGTAGCACCCAAATTAACTACTGGCTTTTCATTATAGACTTTCTAACAATCAGCATTAATTATAAAAGTTATTTTGTCATTGTTTATATAATTAGATTATATTACAGCATATTTTCATGAAAAGTGATTTAAATTTTTTTGGACTCAGGAATGCATAATAAGTTTTTGATGGAAATTAATGGTAATTTTAAACCTTAATTTATAGAATTTGATTAATCAATAATTTTGTAAAACAGGCTTAAAGTGTATTGAAAATAATGAAAGTTTTTATTGATTATAATTTCAGAATTATAAATTTTTACAATTACCTTATTTTATTAATTTTAGGTTGGGAGAGAAACCATTAATAGTAGTGATGATCAGGCTTTGAGACAAGATATGCCAGCAGCTCTTCAAAGAGTTGAAAAAGCTTCAAAATTATTAGAAGAAGCATCTACTTTACTAAGCAGTGATCCATATTCTCAACCTGCTCGTAAAAAATTAATTGATGGAGCCAGAGGTTAGAAAAATAAAAGTACTGTTAACTGATTTAAATACAGATAGTACTCAACTTATGATTATTTGTACTTATGACGATGTAATCAGAAAATTCTGTGATTGGCCAATTCAATTCAATGGATTCAAGTCCCTGACCCACCCAATGGTTTGATATATGGAAAGCATCTTTTTTTGTCTGATTTCTATAAATCTATGTTCTTGATGTTTATTAAAATAGTGTATAATGTTCTACTAAACATTAGTAGTGAGAAATCTGTAAATTTTGAGCATTTCTGATTTATGACATCAGGGTTCAGTTTGAATTCACACAGTATAAAAATACTAAAAATTAAAAGAATTACAAATTAGGTATTAAAATAAGTTGAGAACTACCTGTATTTGTATTCTTCATAAAACTATGATTTATAGACTAACAATAGAAGTTTATCCATTTCCACAATTTCCATTTTAGATGGAAACTGTGTAAGAGAGATATTTAGTCAAGTTGCTATATCAAAATTATCACAATGTATTTCATGATTCAAGGAATCATTTAATATACATGTTTTTGAACATCTGAAAAGTATCACATATTACTTAATAGTGATATCTTAAGTAGATATTACTATTAAAAGATTAAAATTACCATAAGATTAAATTTATCATTAAAATTAAGATTAAAAGAACCATTAAATATGCAAGTGTAATGGCATACAATTTGAATTGATATTTTATATTAAATAATCCTTTAATATCCAAGTCATGATTTCTTGATAAATATACAAAAAAATCATTTTACGTGTTATTCTTTGAAATTCACTTATAAAAGTTTTAATATTTTAATCAAAACTTATTAGGTGGATAGTTTCTAATTTTAATGTTTTTTGAAAAGAAAATTTGTATTTCATAAATATTTTTATTAACTATTTCATGCATTATATTTAAATTGATTTAATTAGAAAAATGAAATATTATACAGAATTTTCAATTTTCATTTTAGCTTTTATTTACATGTTTCAAAAGTGCTAATGATAATCAGGAATTCTGTTGTTTCACATAAATGAGCCTTTTGTAACAATTGATACTAGTAAAAATTATTATTATTATTTTTTTTTTTTTTTCAGTTTTTGAATTTCAAGTATTTATACAAATTTTACTCATTCAATACCCATAAAATTTATTTTTCTGATTTCTTATGAATCTTCTGTACAGTATGTTAGTGCTCTTAGATCCAGACTTAAAATACAAATTGGAATACTTTGGCACTATAGGGATTGATCATGGGCATAAAAAGTTGTTTCTGAAGAACATATTAAACACTCAATGAGATCAAAGCTATGCAGTACACACTAGAACCAACAGGAAGTAGCAGATCCACTATTTCAAACGGAAGGATACATGCCAGTACCATACAACTTAAGAAAATTTAATATCATGAACAGAGTAGCAAAAAGACACAACTAAAAGATAGTGATTAAAAGAGGACCAGCAATTTTTAATCTGAGAGAAATAACAAGGATTCATTAAAAGACACAGAGAGAACTGGAGTCTATAAAATACTAGTGGAGAATGCTAGCACTAATCAAAAAGCGACATATATAGGAGTTATGAAATGAATGCTTGCTCAAAGACTGAATGAACATGAATTGATATTGACTAATGATTTACATATAAACTGGAAACAATCAAAAACTGTTAAACCATTAAATACCCCTAACAGGCTCTGACTATAGAGGCCTCGGAAATCATACAAGGCAGAAGGTAGAGAATATAATATATGAAAGGCCGATTCAACAACTTTCCTCAGTGTGAAAAAATTCCGAAATGCATATTCATATGCCATGCTAACATAATTTATGTTTGTTTTATATGCCATACTAATTAATTAATACTTTGTAAAAACCGTGTATTTTAATATAAAGTAGTTTTAAAATTCTTTTATTTGGGAGTTGTCATTGAAGTTGAAACTAAACAGTGTAAAATAGATTGGAAAAATACAGTGATCTCCAATAAATTGTATTTTCTTGAACTATATCTGTCTGTATTTTCTTGAATTTCAACAAAATATTGAATGATATATTCATCAAATTGATGAAAATATTCTTTATTGAATTATATAAATAAAATAAAATGAATAAATTCATATGTACAAAAATTTATTGGACATTTCAGCTTATAATTTAGATAAGTTTTGGTAAATTATATGCAATTATCATGCAATTCTTATCCTTTTAAATAAAATTTGTAATGTGAAAAATTGATTATATTTTAATGATTAATCTCACATAAATAAAATAGTTGTCTGATTCAAAATATATTTATTTAACTAAAAAATATTTTCTAAGAATTTTATTTAATAAATTTGCTATCTAATCAAAATTTAATATTATATTTGTTTTAATTAGCAAGTTTTTGAGATTAATTTTATTATATTGTTTATAATTTAAGAATAAAAACAAATAAGAGCAATCCCTGATTTACATAAGTGAATTATTCCATGAAACTCTACTTATATCGAATCTACTATGTCAGAGCATATGTTATACAGTGCTAGCATTTCACAAAGATGTAACATTAAAAATAGTTATATTAAAGAATAAGCATATAAGTCATATAGTAAAGGAGTTGCTTACAATCTTGGAGGATCTAGATTCAATTCCAAATCCTGTACCTTCAGTTTTTTGGGAGGATCTGGGTTCAAACATGGTTTGTTAACTAAAACTAATCTTGTGTGTCACATCTACATAAGTTAGAGATTGCTTGTACAATTTTTTAATTTAACTGTTTAGTATTTGTAATCATTTATGAGGACCGAGCAACTCCTAAACAACATTCTCTTAGTTTTAATTGAATTGTATTAATAATTATCTGAATTTTTGTAACCTGAAATTAGAACAATAATATTTAGCTTTAAAAATTTGTTTCCCTTGAAAGAATAGCTTTTTCTTTCTATTTTTTAATTTTTTATTTTTTGATATGACCAAATAATGATGAAAAAAGCAGCACAATCATCAAGAATGACTAAAGACAGAGAACTTCTGAAATTGTTTTCTTGTTCCACTGTGGGAATGATATCCATATTTATCTGCCTTGCTTCGTATAAAACCTTTAGCTTCTTATTGGAACTAGTTCCTGTTCAACAATCTGAGGCATTATCAAATTCTGTCAGCATTTTTGCCATCATTGGAATTCCTGGTCCCTTCTAAGAAGTAATAATAGCAAATGAAATAAAAATGTAATTAAAAGAAAAGAGGAATTTACAGTTTGTCCATCAAGAAGATGCAATAGAATCTCTCATTCACATCCCTGATATCTGCCAATGGATGGGATCAGAAACTGACTGTTTCTTCTGATAAGCTTTTAATCTGCTTCAAACTTGATATAAAAAGAATAGAAGAAATGAAGTATGATGCTAAGAAAAATTAACTGCAACTATGATACTTCCTCAGGTACATGATTTATTGAGGGTAGCTTTTTCCATCTTTCAGACCATTGTAGAGCATGAAACTATGTTTGCTCTCAAATCATTCTGGGTTCCAATTAACATTATACATTAACCCTTGATACATTATTGTATTATTTTGTTTCTATATTTTATTATTTGATTGTTATATCTTTTCATTTATTATTATAAATAAACTATTTTACTTGTTTATTTAAATCTTTGTTATATCTCCGTTCCTGGATCTCTCTGCCACTTATCCACACATCTTATTTGAAATTTACATGAGTTTCGGCCTATATCCATTGTGCAGTTCTTACACAATAACAATTTTGTAATTCTTAGAAAATCCTCTAGAATTGCATAACATAGCTCTTAGAATTAAATAAATCAAATTTCTATGAAAATAAGTTCTACTTAGGCAGTTAATCATTTAATTCAATTTAAAGAAACTATAATTCGACTTTATTTTGAAGTGTTAATTCAAGTAATTTTAATTTTTTAACTAAAATTTTCAGGTATTTTGCGTGGAACATCTCAATTATTAATGTGTTTTGACCAATCTGAAGTACAAAAAATCATCAGAGAGTGCCAAAAAGTCCTTCAATATTTACAAGTAGCTGAAGTAATTGAGAATATGGGTGATCTGGTAAAATTTGTGAAGGTGCTTCATGTTAAAATCTGATATATTTTTTATTTTTAATTCAGATTATTTTTATCTAATTAATTTTCTATTATAGGATCTCAGTCCTTGTTTGACCAAAGTTTCTCGGGAAGTTGATGCTAGAGAAAAAGAGTTAACTATTCAGATTCATCGTGAAATATTAGTTAGATGTCTTGATTCAATAAAGACACTTGCACCAATACTCATCTGTAGTATGAAAATTTTTATTCAGATCTATTCTCAAGGTATTCAGATTATTTAAATTTTGGATTTTATATTCTAAATTAGCATAAACAACTCAAAGTTTTAGTAACAAACTTCTTAATTTTTAAATAATAAAATATATATATTTAGGTGGCAAAGGTTTAGAAGCAGCTGCAGAGAATAGAAATTACATGACTCAAAGAATGACAGATGAAATAAATGAAATAATTAGAGTACTTCCTTTGACAACATATGATGAAGATGAATGGGATGCTGATAATTTAACTGTCATGAAAAAAGCTCAGGTCGGTTTTTTAAATAGTCATAATATAATTAACTATTATTATGACTATTAATATATAAACATTAATTTTTTAAATTTTTGTAAAATTCAAAAATTATATAAAAATTTTAATATTGAAATAATCTAGCATGAGTTATATTCATAAAATTGCTTAATATGTAATATGTTAGCATAATATTTTAAGATGACAGAGCTTCTATCAAAAATATTATCTGGATATACAGGGTTGTGCAGATAAATCCGGACAAATTTCGATGTAATTAAAAATGACAAAATTTCGAGAAAAAATAAATTTATTGTAAAGAAAAATAGATAAAAACATTTTTACATTATTTACAATAGCAGCTATTCGATGTAGCCGCCATTTGCTGCTACAACCTTTTCCAGACGGGTCCGGAAACTGTGGCACGCACGTTTCACCTCCTCTCGGTTTAACGAGGTCATGACCTTGAAGATGGACGCTTTCAGGGAGTCTTTGTTGTTATGATAGGATGCGTTGTCCTTTGCTTCGACAACGCCCCACATGTTGTAGTAGAGGGGATTGCAATCGGGGCTTGAGGGAGGCCATAAATCGGGCGACCAATGGTATGGAAGATTGCTGTAAAGCCAGGCTTGGGTTTTTCTTGCCTTGCGGGCTGGGGCTGAGTCCTGCTGGAAGGCGTAATCCTTCCCAGCGGCAACACTCTCCATCCAAGGCTTCACATCACTCTTCAACACATCGATGTAACTGTCAGTGGTCACTTTCAGACCCTCCTCGAAAAAGTGTTGCCTTGTGGGCTGGGGCCGAGTCCTGCTGGAAGACGTAATCCTTCCCAGCGGCAACACTTTCCATCCAAGGCTTCACAACACTCTCCAACACATCGATGTAACTGTCAGCGGTCACTTTCAGACCCTTCTCGAAGAAGTATGGCGGCATGACGTCACCCTCGCTGCTGATGACATCCAGGACCATGACGGAAGCAGGAAACTTGGTGTGCATGACCGTAGGCACGTCGCTGACATTTTGACACAACCATCAGTCATTCTGGCGGTTGACCTTCCTATCCTGCACAGTTTTTCTCATCGGAAAAAAAACGAAGGAATCCGGCGCTGTCATGCTTCAGGTCGTTTAACAGGGCAGCGGCCTTCAGCTTTCGGTCGATCTTGTTCTTCTCGGTCAACAGTTGCCGGTTCCTGAGAAGAAAGGACTTGTACCCCAAATCCTTCACAGTCCGACTAACAGTTGACCTCGAAACACCCACTTCCTTCGCCAGGTCAGCCATGCTCCGTCCTGGGTCCTGGTCAATCCTGTTCTTCATATCGGCGATAAATTCGTCAGTCCTCTTACTGTCAGACCGCTTTCGATGTTTAGCTCGGTCAGGAACGAGATCATCCAAACCCTCAGACTCCCTGAACTTCTTTGCTAGGTCAAAAACCCGCGTCCTCTTGTAGCCGAACCATTTTATTATTTCCTGCGGCGACTTTCCGGCGCGAAGCGATTCTAAGATGGCTACTCTCTGATCGTGCTCTGCACGTGCTGATGACGCGGCGGCCATTTTTGGATCAAAAACCCGCGTCCTCTTGTAGCCGAACCATTTTATTATTTCCTGCGGCGACTTTCCAGCGCGAAGCGATTCTAAGATGGCTACTCTCTGATCGTGCTCTGCATGTGCTGATGACGCGGCAGCCATTTTGTGAACGCCGACTCTTTGCCAAGGTCATTACCTTGTCACGTGCAAGTATAGCCAAATTCCCGCCAAAACAGAAATAGCAAAAATTTGTGCGTTAAATTTGTCCGGATTTACCTGCACGACCCTGTATATATAAATATAAATATGTGCCACGTGCCAGCAAAATTGTTCTGCGTGCCATTCCTGGCACGCGTGCCGTAGGTTCGCCACCACGGTGTTAGACTGTTTTGTAGTTAATTATATATATACTAATAGAGTTTAGTTAAGACCTGAGCTCAGGCCGAACTCCAGAATTTGCAGAGTCATTAGCCATTAGGATTAATTAGAAATATTATTATTGGCATTCATTCTAATCCACGACTTTGCAAGTGTGCCACCAAACCTTTGATGGTGTGTTGCAAAAAATTAAGAATGAATTGTATGTATGTACTGTCCGACCAGCTTAGCCACACCATCAACGCAACTACACTTTCGCTAACCGTTATTATTAATAATAATAATAATAATAATAATAATAAATACAGTAGAGTCCCAATTATCCCAAATAATGTAGACTGAAGAAACCTTGGATAGTCAAATATTTGTTAACATGGAACACTTGGTAAATTATTAAATAAATTGAATTTTAATACATTAATGTAATGAAGTACACACTATTTTCAAATTAAATCTATCTACTTATTGAATATAATAGCTTTTATTTTGTAATTTAAAAATGATAATTTTTTATTAAAATACAGTGGTACCTCGGATTACGAACGTCTCGGTTCACGAACAATTCGGTCTACGAACACCTTTTGCGAACAAATTTTGCTTCGCTTTACGAACGATGCTTCGGTTCACGAACACATACGCACAGAGTGCATGGAGCGCACGTGACTTACAGCGCACAAAACCCTGGGCACAGCCTAGCCCCAAGCGGCAATCCAGTTCGACCAGCTCATATTGGTACAGTAAAGTTTCAACAAGTGTTGATATTTTAGATTTTTCTTTATTTAATTAAATTTTTCCCTTATTAAGGCTCCAAAAAAAGTTAAAAATATTAGTGAAAGTGGTGCTTTCTTCTAATATTACTGTTACATTTATTTCCTTGCTTTCTTCTAATATTACTGTTATAAATATTTCCTTTCTGTATTATTTACACACATAAAGCCATAACATGTTAAAATTTTTTCTAGGACAAATTTCCACACATAAAGCCATAACATGTCAAAAATTTTTTCTAGGACAAAAAACAGTATTTGGTTTGCAATAATTGCAATGGGAAAAATTGATTCGGATTACGAATTTTTCGGATCACGGCAATGGGAAAAATTGATTCGGATTACGAACTTTTCGGATCGCGAACAAAGTCAAGGAACGGATTGTGTTCGTGAACCGAGGTATCACCATGGGAAAAATTGATTCGGATTACGAACTTTTCGGATCACGAAACAGTGTCGGGAAAAATTGATTCGGATTACGAACTTTTCGGATCACGAACAGGATCGAGATTGATTCTTACGAACTTTTCGGATCACGAACAGGGTCAAGGAACGGATTGTGTTCGTGAACCGAGGTATCACTGTATAGGGTCAAGGAACGGATTGTGTTCGTGAACCGAGGTATCACTGTAATTGTAAATATATTCAAATCAGATATTACAATCAAATCTCTCCTAGTGAATTAAATTTTTCTAATGATTAAATTTTTGAATCAGTGCTATGGTGTCACCATTTATTGAGTTAATAATTAATTAATTAGAGTATATGTTATAAAATAAAATTTAAATTGTTTTGTTATATAATTTAAAACAGTTTTAATTTTATTTGCATCTGTTCAAAACATAAAAAAATTCAGAGCAAGGTTAAATGAGAGAGAATTAATTGGGATTCTAACTAAATGCAAAATAATGACTAATATACAATATAAATTAAAATAAAAAGATCTTACATAAAGGCTAGATTCTCCAGGCTTTGTTTCTCCTTCTATTGTCAATTTTGGAGGACCATCAGAACATATTAATGTAACATTCGTTATTCTAAAATATATTAAAATTAAATAAAATATATAGTATGTGTATGTACATACACGCACACGCACACACACACACACACACACACACACACACTTGTTATAAAATTTAAAACAATTCTATTTATACTATTATGCTTTGATAGTATTACTCCTGCAAATATCACAATATAAAACTTTGTCCTTTAGACAAAAAATGTAAAAATAATTTATTTAAGGAATGATTTTGCCTATTATTATAAATATTTCATCTTCTACATTCTTTAAAAAACAAAGAAACAAATTAATTAAAGAATATTAGAAGCAAATTTAAATAATGACACCAGCATCATGACTTATTTTTGTAAGAGATAAACAATATTCAAAAAAATAAACATTCACACTTCACTAATCAGATAGTGTCACACATTACTATCCCTAAACACTAAACCAGCTTTCTTCATAGTCACTATCTTCTTCATTCTGAATACAACTTTAATTTACATTCTGAAATTTATACATCCTTATATATTCATACACTGTTTTCTCCAATGTTTTCTCAATCTCTCTTTCTTTCTTCCTTCTTTACAAATTACAAGAAATTTTTCTCTTGATGAAAATGGAGTTATTATAAGTTTGAACATTTTAGATCTAACAATAGCATAAGATCATTGTAAGTCACCAACATCTATTTAAAAATTAGCTTTGCATTTTCCTACACTTATATCAGAAAGCAAACTGAACAAATTAAATAATCAGTGGAAATCATTTCATCTTTCAAAAGAAGTGCCATATTGTTGCAAAAGAATATACATTTAATTTTTATTCTAGAATATACATCTAATGATTGCTTAATTAATTAAAAATAGATCAACACTAACACTAGTTAGCAAACAAAAATATTTCAAAATTTATTTAATTTTTGTAACATTTTCAGTACACCCACCTGCAGCACGTTACAAATTATAGAACATTTTCGAAAAATTGAATTAAACTATATTAAGGAATTGGTTTGAAAAACACATAAGAATATTATTAACCAATATAAATATTTAACATAAAATATTTTTAATCTTAAAATAATATAATAAAACATTTTTATTAACTTAATTTTTAATTTTTTTTTTTTATGTCTATATTTCTTATTCTAACCATACATTTTTTACTAGATAATGCTATAAATACAGTAAGACCCTGCTTAACACTGTTTTGATATACAGGGTTATATATAAAAATTATTATTTTTTATTTGTATATTTATAACAGAAATTTTTATTACAAAAAAGTGAAGAGCAAAGATTCGAACCTACAGCCTCAAGTATCAAAGGCATGCACTCTAGCACAGAGCCACCAAAGCCCCAACAAAATAATTTTTTCTAAAGAGATATCAATCATGTGCCAAAACTTAAATTTGGATTTTCTCAAAAAAAAAAAAGATAAAAGCAGAAGCGCTTACTTGGGAAATGGCACAGAGGGGAAATGAACCGAATTTGTGGAAATTATTAAAAATTGGCCTATGCAAGTTTTGTCACCTCCTTATCAGATATTAACGAAGGCCTACAGTTTAATTTTTCAATAATCATGTCTATTTGATATTTAAAATTCTTCCTATTATAAAAAGTATTTGTCAATAATTTTATAATGATTTATAATTTTATGATGATTTGGCATTCCTTTATGTGAATAAATCATAATTATATTTAAAATTAACACTATAACTACTAGTATTTTTTGTATCAATATCAGTATTTGAATACTGGAAAAAATGACTGGGATCCCAAGATCTCAGTATTGTAAGTCTTACTCAAAATGAGTTAAATCTAACTTTCAATAATAATAATATATGTGAATAACACTTTTGTAAATAATCCATAATAAATAAATAATATAAATATCTGATTGAACAGAAAGTTCTTGCACTTTTTGAAACTTTCTAGAACAACTTTTTTCTGAAACATTCTAGAATGCTCCATGGTAGTATATAAACAGGTCTGGGTACATGCTATAAGAAAATATCAAACCAAATCCTCTAACTCTATTTTACCATGACCAACCAATATCCACTAACCAAAGAGCAAGTTCGCCTGCTTCTCCTTTATGACTATCGTTCCAACAAAAAAAGCAGCCAATTCTATCACCAACATCAAATGCTGCGTTCGGCCCAGACACTATTGCCATAACAACTGCATAAGATTGGTAGAAATGCTTCAAAAGTGGAGATCAGGACCTCGAAGACTGACCATGCTCCAGCTACCCATCCGAGTTTAACAATGACGCCCTGGCACAAGCCCTGGAGACGAACAACCGACAGACAACACACAAGTTGGTTGAGGCACTGGACGTCAGCCAAACCACTATCATCAACCATCTGGCTCAGTTGGGCAAGTGGCCGAAACTTGGGTGCTGGGTGCCACACAAGCTTGACAACCGTGACCGCGACCAGCGGGTTGAGATGGCCCTTTCCCTGCTGTCAAGATCCCGCAGAATGGATTGGCTGGATTCAGTGGTTACTGGGAATGAAAGTGGTGCCTCTATGCCAACATCAGAAGGAAGCGTCAGTGGGTGGATGCCGAAGCCAAGCTGAAAGGGAGCTCAAGCAACCATTGCATCCCTAGAAAATCATGCTCTCTGTCTTCTGGGATTCTAAAGGAATTACTGCCGCAAAATACAACTATCAACGCAACTTTCTACTGCAAACAACTCGACCGTCTGCAGCAGAAACTGGCGAAGACCTGCCCGGAACATCAGAACACCATCCTGCTGCATGACAATGCACGGCCACATATGGCTAGGCAGACCTGCCAGAAGCTACTGTACCTGAACTGGGAGGTCTTGCCCCATCCACTGTATAGCCCTGACATTGCACCTTCTGATTACCACCTGTTCGCCACGCTCAACCTTCACCTGGCTGGCAAGGAGTTCAACAATGAAGCCGACTTGGAGGCCAGCCTGACCAACTTCTTTGAGTCGCAGCCACCAGAGTTTTATTGAGATGACATCTATTCCTTGCATAAGCGTTGGTAGGAAGTGGTCAACAACAACGGTGATTACATTGATGATTGAAGTCAATTTTGTACATAAAATTTTCTTGGCTAAATAAAATGCGTCCAAAAGTGTGAGAACTTTCTGTTCAATCAGTTAATAATGAATTAATTAACAACTATCACAGATAAATATACACGATCATATTAAAAAACTGATACTATATTTATAAATAAGCCTTATTCAAAGTGGAAAAAGATAATTTTATTGTAGAAGTACTTTCAACTTCAAGAAGTCATCATCAGCTTTACACAAAAAACAATTAGAATACCAAAAGCTGATGATGACTTCTTGAAGTCGAAAGTA
This sequence comes from Olivierus martensii, assembly GCA_000484575.1. NCBI lineage: Eukaryota > Metazoa > Arthropoda > Arachnida > Scorpiones > Buthidae > Olivierus > Olivierus martensii. The sequence continues at coordinate 42,614 of AYEL01051137.1, read as the reverse complement.
CTTCTACATTAAAATTATCTTTTTCCACTTTGAATAAGGCTTATTTATAAATATACTAATTATATAAGTGGAAGTTTATTTGTTAACTACACATGTAATTAACAAATAAACTACATTCACTATTAAAAAATTGATTTAAGAGACATTTTCTAATGAAAGATAAGACTTTCTATCAATGGCCAATCAAAATAAGATTTCTTATCCTATCAAGCCTTAAAATATGATTTTATTGTATTTCAAAATAGAATTCTATACACTTACCATTCCATGACCTAATACTCCTTCCCAGCAAACTGACTGAAAGAATTCTTTTTTCTTAGCTTTCTGAAATATCATTTTTAATCTGCGAGGAGTTAAGTACTTATGAACTTTAAAACTTTGATTTAAAAATAAATCTACAAATTCTTCTCTATTTGGCCTTAACAATGCTTCATCAAATATAACTTTATCTATCTGTAGGGAAATCATTTTAAATTTTATATCATAATTTATTTTATATTATTTAATTATAAAAAGTTCCACTCAACACTTTCATGCCAGGTTATCAATACTATTTTAACAACAGATGTTTTTTGATTTAATATCAACAATCAATCATTTTTAGTCTAATTTCTTATTTTTAATCTAATAACTGATTTATTAATACTGTTTTTTATATAAATTTAAGTTTTATTATATAATTATATGATTTTCAATCTATTTGTTTCCAATTAGTACTTTTTGAATTATTAATAGTTTTTTTTAATTAAAATCAATAATAATACTTTTATCATTAAAGGTGATTTCAACAATACATCTTTTAACTCTGAACCTTCTAACTTTCAGAATTTGAGGCTAAAAGATGAATTCTAAGTTATTCTTTTAACATTAGAGTTGTGATGTTTTCAAAACCTCAAGCTGATACTAAATTCAGGAAAGCTAAGTACTTTAGCTTTTTTTGATAGCTATTTTTTATTAACTCATTATACCTAAAAGTCCACTAATCACTAATCAACTTAATTATGGCCATAACAAGCAATTTGTGCTTTATTTTTGTTTTGTGATATATGGATCATCTGAGCTAAATTGCACTAAATGTTCATAAAAAAATATAGCAGTATATGATAGAAACTTATAGAACATAATGATAGCATATAATAAATACTCAATAATATTTAAAAATTTAAAAGAGTAATTAATAAAACCAAAAAAATAACAATAGCAGCATTAATTCAATTAAAAAATTTAAAAGTAAAATAAAATTCACAAATATAGTGTAAAAATCCACAATTCATATAAAATAAAAACTACATCTAAACACCAATATCTGATAGAAAAAAGCATAATTATTAAGATCCTTTCCAAATAAAATTTTAAAAAGTGATTGAAAACAGAATGATTAAAAACCTATAAATATTTGTCAGAAAAATAAATGAATTCTACTAAAATGTTCATCAAAATAAATTCACAGTTAAAAGATTGCAAAGTGATTATTCTTTACCTATCAACATAGTTATGTTTGGCAAATGAGGTCATTTAATTTTGTTAGAAATAGTCCTAGAAAGACTTATTTCTCCTTTTTATACAATTTAATGCTCTCTGCATCCCTCTATGTAAAAAGAATCTAGGCAAATTTAGTTATTTAAAAGAGTATGAAAATAGAAACAAAACAATATATAGAACTCTATTTTAGAATGTATAAAAAGAACAATGACAGCAATTGTTTATCTAGCTTAATTGCAAAAAATACAGTATTAGAAAATTGATTTGATATCAGAAAGTCATGGAACTTGCTACAGAGTTGATCATTTCATATTTGTTGTTAAAGCTATAAGAACAATTGCAGAAGGTTAGTAAAAATAACAATAAAAGTTTTGTGATCTCTACTGTATTAAAATAAAGTATTAACAGAAAATTATTCTGTGAACAGCATGTATTAAATGTTGTTCACAGAATAATTTTCTGTTACTTAATGATTACTAATTTTAAAAGTCTCTTAACCTCTTGCATGCCATTGATAGCATATGCTTCACTTGGAAGGAACAAATAATAGAATTTTACAACTGTGGTTCCTAACTGGTTTATTGCTGTTGTGTTTAAGGTTTTTGAAAAAGGACCATAATGAATTTATGCTGATGGTTCCTAAATGTTTTTCTGGCAAAATTTTCTTATTTTAAACAGTTTTTAGGGAAATTTATTTAACTGAATATTTTTTGGAAAATTCACTTTTTCCTTCCATTCTTTCTCTATATTCTAGATTACTCTATTCAATTATTCCAATTATATATTTAAATAAGTTAATTATGCAAATTTTTTACAAAATTAATTTTTTATATTAATTTAAATTTATAGTATGAACAATAAAATCTTAAAATTTAAAAAAATATTATATATAAATAATACCAAAATTTTGCTTAATTCTATAAAATAGGAAATATTTTTTTATTAATCATTGACTTTTTACTTCATTTTCACTGTATTTTTGTCAAAAAACAAGAATACTAACATTAACAGAAATCTGCCATTAAAAAGGGGCTTGGCACTTTTTTTTTTCATTGCCATCAATCCTTTCCTGCACTTTTCCTATAGCATTTTTCAATGTGTAGTGTTGGAATGGTTGTGAGGATCTATCATCAGTGAATCCAATAAAGCAAAATTAAAAATTTATAACTGCTTATGCATGAGAGGAATGATTTTTGTTTTTGATTTGTTTATATTACATTTTGTGATAAATTTGAAAATTTATAAAATATTAAATTAAAAATTATTAAAATTAAGGGAAAAACATATCAATAAATAAAAATTTTAAATAATAATGGCAATGTTTCAATAAATTTATGTAAATTTTGAAATAATTACACGACATATCTTAATTAATATTCATTAATCAAAATTTGCATATTAATTGGTTTTATCAAATTTTTTTGAAAATATGGTCTAATTTTCTTCATTTATGGCTTATTTTTATTCAGAAGACCAGCCACTATCCAGAGATAGCAATTATTTCATTGGATGGCTAAATCTTCATATCAAAAAATTATATTTTTGGTGATCTCATATATGAAACGAAAACTTCTGGAAAAAAAAATTAAAAAATATACTTATATTATTACAAAGAGAATAATAAACGTAATAAACTATCACAATTTCAGAAGATTTCAATGAAAAATAAGTGATATATGATCATTTTAATATTTTATATTAATTAGGCTTAATTATGTAATTCAATGGTATTTGAATACAGTAATTTTTTTGTGTCCAGCATGCAACAGGTTAAGGACAAATTTAAAAAGACTTTTAAAACATCAAAACTTGTACTTAAGAAAAGAAAAATCTTGAGCTTTAGTCATCTGTTTATTTGTAAAAACACTCAAGCTTTTTGAATTGAGCTAACTGAAGCCAGTAACTAACATTTTTTGAACTAATTAAAATTTTCTGTTTTTGTGAAATTTATAAAAAATGTATCATATCAATAATGATGACTTTGATAACACATTAATTCTGTAGCTTCAACAATTTAAAATAACTAAGTTAAAAACAGTTGGGCTCTTGATTGTAGTTAATTTAATCGATTGCTTTTTAGCTATGTTTCTAATCATATTCAATTTTGTCATATGGTATGGTATTTTAAAGTACTGTTGCATGTCAATTGGTTGTTTCTGACTAAGCTAACAGAAAAACCCATACAAATACTATAGAAGCCCAAAAACAAGAAATAACAAAAATCTTAGAAATAGGAAAAAAACACAGATATATGTTAAAATTATGAAGTCATTACAAGTCAAAGTGGAGAAAGACTGGATCAGGCAAATAATATGCTAATATAGGAAACTCCGTTAGCTCAGTCAGAAACAAACATTGACATGCAACAGTACTTTAAAATGCCATACCGTATGACAAAATTGAATATGATTAGAAACATAACTAAAAAGCAATCAATCAAATTAACTACAATCAGGAGCCCAACTGTTTTTAACTTAATTAGCAACAAAAAAGATAAAAGATCTAATAAACAAAAAGCAGGAGTATATCAGATCCCAGTATGGAACCATGATTTAGATAAAGAAGAATTTTATGTGAGTGTAACTACTAGAACATCAGAAGAAAGAATAAAAGAACACTGTAAAGATATCACAAAAGTGGATTTGCGAACTGCACTGGCAAAGAAATTTTACGAATCGGACATAAAAATTAAATGGGAAGACACAAAAATTATAAGAGAAATTGATAAAATAGATGAAAAATACATTGCAGAAACACTGGAAATATTAAATGAGAAAAACAAGGCAATTTAATTAATGAAAAACAATTGGAAAATGCATTGGCAGCATGGCTAAATGCTATTAATGTTCAATAATATAGACTGATACTTATTTTTAAATTTATATTATAATATATATACTACGAGATTTGTACTATTATTATTATTTTATAATTAATATGTTAGAATTGTCGGAGACGAAATGCAGGGGGCGAATTTTCCAGACCCCCCAACCCTTTGACAGTGTGCCGCAAAAAATCAAGAGTGAATTGTATGTATGTATAAGAATTGTATGTATGTAATTGTATGAATCATATATATTAAACAGTGAATCATGATTGGCTGAATACCCCTTTTGCAGTCAAACCACTGTACCGATTCCTACAAATAGTGTATTGTTAAAAAAATCTAACCTTCAAATTTCTGCGTAAATAGGGTATCGTTAGAAAAATCTAACCGTCGAATTTCTGCGACAGTCAAAAGTTTTTTATGTTGTTATCCGAAATTTAAAAATTAAGGAATAAAAATTAAATTAAAATTATAGTTTCTCTAGAAAGACAAAATCTGCAGGTGATGCTATAACTTAATAAGGGCCACCATTTAATGATCCCTTGATCGAATATGTCTGTAATCTGAATGTAATAAATAAGAATAAACACAATAATCTGTTAATGAAAATTTGTTGTTAAATCTAAATTATTATTTAAAATATTTAAGTTAATAAAAATTTATTGTTAAATCTAAATTATTATTTAAAATATTTAGATAATAAAAATTTGTTGTTAAATCTAAATTATTATTTAAAATATTTAGGCGGCTGCCAAATTTTAAAATATTAAAATGTGTTCCTCAACAGAAAAAAGGTTGAGAATCAATGCTCTAAACTGTAACAGTAAAGTGAAGAATTCCCTAATTCTTAAAAATTTTTAAATATTTCTAAATCTTTAGCTAAACTTACTAGGTATGTAATAAATTCTATATAATAAACAAATTAATATTCATTAAATCAGATTAAATTAAATTTTATAGAGATTTTATGCATTTTAAAATATCTTATTGTTTACTATTGTTTAAAAAAATTATAAAAATCAAATTTTTGATCTCTCTTTGGGCATATGTATTTATGTGGCATGTGTTCCAGTAAACTTTCTGGGCTATTGATACTTCAACTTTGTCATAATGGCCAGAAGTTAGGAGCCAGATGAAGTGGTGCCAAAATTGTCTGGGACTTTCAAGGAGGTAGACCTGCACCAGATTATACAATTATTTGGCTGATCATCAACATGGTGAAATTTTTACTTATGATTTTCAAAGCTCAAAGAAAAGAAAACCAAACTGTCAAACACAGATTTAAAACTAGACTGGATAAAGAATAATGAGAACAGAAACAGAAATATAAATGGAGATTGGGTTTGTGAATGTGGAAACAAGTGAAAGGGAATGAAAAGGACTTGTGAATGAAATGTGTAAATATAGGCTGGATGTACTCTGAGTGAGTGAAACATTTCAAAAGAGATGTGCATTTATGTGTGTAAGAAATGATATTGAGAAAATATAGTCTAGGCCCTAGGGTAAAATATAATGAGCAAGCAAGAAGTAAGGTGAGTATGCTGATGAATGAGAAAACAAAATGGTGTATGTTAAAAATACAAGTGTGTGAATGACAGAATGATCTGGGTAAGGATGAAATTATGACTGTAGAGAGTGTTTTTGATAGCAATGAATGCTTTGGTGGATGGTATGAGTGAGAATGAAAAAAATTCTAGTGTGAAAATCAAAAATTGCAAAAATCAGTTATATTCCTCTGATCTCTCTCTCAACTCTTCTAAGTATATTGATGGATGACCTGAATGATGCAATATAAATTGTGGCATTGAATGAGTGAATATGGCAGGAGATTTGAATATCAGAGAGGGAGGTGGAAGGATTGGTTGGGAAATATGGTGATATTAGAATGGATGACAATGATGAATGACTATTGAAAGTTTTACTGAAAGAGGATTATTTGTTTCAAACCTTTTTTATGCATAAGGTCATCCATCAATATACTTAGGAGAGTTATGAGAGAGATCAGAGGAATATAACTGATTTTGTGTAATGAAAGATTGAGAGGGAAGGGTTATGGACACAAGAGTGATGAGGTGCAGAGATAGGCTCAGATCACTATCTGGTGATCTCTAAGATGAATCTACCAAGGGGATAGAGAAATATAAGGAGGAAAAAAAAAAGTATGGATGTAACTGAAAGTGGAGAATCTGCATGTGAAATGAGATATATACAGTAAGACCCCACTTAACACTGCTCCGTTTAACCCTGTTTTAATATAACATGGTTTTTTCGAATTCTATATTTTTTATTGATTCATTTTTGTGCAGTTTTTCAAACTGTTATACTCAAATAAATCTGAAATTGCACTAATTTGTTGCTTTGATACTCCTGTGCAGTCTTGCAAAGCATTTGATATCAGTTCAGTGTAGTACATACAAAAGTCTGCTGTTGTCACAGTTCATATTTATGATTGTTCATCAATGTTATTTTAAAGTTAAAATTTAGCCACTATTATGGCCCTGCCCTCTTAGTAATCTCCCTGATTGGAAAGGGGGCGTAAAATATGCAAAAATAGAGGAGGAGCAAAAGGAACTTGCAACTGGATCAATTTATACAAAATGATCCAAATTTTGATAGAAGTTCAAAGGTGAAGTGTCATGGATGCGATGTCTTATTATCGACAGTTGATTGCTGAACAAAAATGGAAAAAACAAACGATTTTTCGTTAGATGATTCTTAACGAAAACACAAAAAGTATCAAATGAGGAAGAACCTTCCTCATTACTAATAAATTTGTAGAGTCATAGAAGCTCTTAATTGAACACAATCTTTTGTAATTTTATAAATTGTTGTTATATATATTTTTTAATTATATCACTTATACTTTAATATTTATTTAATTTTAAATTACTTTATTTTATGTACATTTGATTATCATTGTATGATTCTATGCAATAAAATTTGAATTTGTATATATGTTCCATTCTGTATTCATTCAATGTTATTTAACTGAAGATGGATTTTAATATCCAAAACTACTTTTATGCATTATTAAAGGAAATTTTTTCCAATTGGTCCCAATAAGCAAGTTTATATGATTGTTTCCCTATATTATTCCAAAATTAAAATTGCACAGTTGTGTTATTGAACATAAGAAAAGACATTTGCACAAAACCAAAGAAACTTGATCAGAAATTAGGAAAATATTTTAACTTATTAATACCATTCAGTTTCTCCTACATCAAAAATATTAGAGATCATTATTTATGCATTGAATATAATGATCTCAACACTGGAATACAATTTTTCAATAATCATAAATTTTTGATATAAAATGGTGCAATTATTTAGACAAAAATCATTGAAATTATAACATTTCACATTCTCTGTAAGTTATTTTAGCATTTATTTATTAAATATTAAAATAAATAGGAAATTTCATACTGCACATTTTTTATAAACTGCTTATTATAATTTGATGAAATATGATATTTTCTCATAATTTGTTTAAAATTGTAATAAAATTGCTTTTTCAAATGTCAGTCATCGTTTAACATTCATTTCATAATAATGAACAGTAAGACCTTGCTTAATGCTGCTCTGTTTAACGCTGTTTTGATACAACACAGTTTTTCGAATTCTATATTTTTTTATTGATTCATTTTGACACAGTTTTTTCAAACTGTTATACTCACATAAATCCGAAATTGGACAAATTTCTTGCTTTAATATTCCTATGCCTCTCTCAGTGCCTTTGATATCAATGCATTGCAGTATATACGAAAGTCTGCCGAATAGTGCAAGAAATTCGTGGAACCAATTATTCGCACTAATCGAGGCCTACCTGTAACGCGGTTTTTTCGAATTCTATATTTTTTACTGATTCACTTTGATGTGGTTTTCAAACTGTTATACTCATATGAATCTGAAATCGCATGAATTTGTTGCTTTGATACTCTTATGTCATTTTGCAGTGCATTTAATATCAGTGCAGTACAGTACATATGAAAGTCTGCTGTGGTCACAGTTAATATTTATGATTGGTTAGCAACCTTATTTTACAGTAATAAAAATAGCAATTATCTCCACTTTGGTTTTAACCTGAATGCTGTCACTTCGTACTATAGTTCCTTGAAGTTAGAACATTTCTCTTTCATCAATATTTTTGTCAAAACAAGTTTAACCACTATTGCAGTGGATCAATTTATACAAAATGATCCAAATTTTGATAGAAGTTCAAAGGTCAATTTATACAAAATGATCCAAATTTTGATAGAAGTTCAAAGGCAAGAAGACAAGGTGTCATGGATATGATCTTGCTATCAACAATTGTTTGCTGAACGAAAGAGGAAAAGACAAACGACATCAGATGACTTTTTAAAAAGTGTCAAATGAGGAAGAACATTCCTCAATACAAACATAAATTATTTATTCAAATATTTTTGATTTTCACGAATGATTCATGAATACAAATCAATATTAGCAATAAAAAATATCTGTAATTAATGTAATATAATAGTAATAATATATGTTACAAAATAAAATAATAAGTATATTTTTTATTCACTGTTCTGTTTCATCAATACCCATTATTTACATATTAAGACAACCTCGATTAATACTGTTTCATTTAGCGTTTGGTTTTTCTGGAATATATCCCCCGCATTACATGGAGTCTTACTATAACATATTACATATACATATGTTATATATGTAATACTATATATATACTATATGCTATAGTAGTTATATTTCAAGGACTACCTATATTCTAGAATATAGGTAGTCCTTGATTTATGATTAACTTGTACTTATGTTTGAAATGTTATCAATAAATTCTGTTATTAGTCAATGCAACTGAATCCAATTGAACCCATTGGTATGTATGGAAAGCATTCATTTTGTATCTGGTTCTTGTATTTTTATATTTCTTAAGTTTATTACAATAAAGTGAAGTGTAATAATAAATATTAGTAATGGGCTATCCATAAATTTTGGACATTTCTAACTTACAATGGTGAGGTTCAAAATTCTTGGAACGAAACTCCCATAACTTCAGGATTATCTACACTGGTAACATTATAAAATATAAGGAATGACTTGGATAATCCAAAAGATGACATACTGTCAAAATTTATAATAAACTTAACTATTTTGCCACATTCTTCTGCTTCTCTTGAGATTTTTCCAAAATAAAATGCACCAAGTCAGAATGTGCAACAGTTTGATAGTAGTAGTTTGTTAAAGATTGGACAACTTGCAAAACAAATATGTGAGATAGAATAAGACAAACTAAACTTGGAAACCTTACAATGAATTATTAAAAATATAACAAATGGAATAGGACACAAATAGAATCTTTAGAGACTTAAACTGCAGAAGGTAACTGTAGTGATAACTATTCAGGAAAACTGAATGAATCCAACTATTAGAATGAATGATTTATAAAATAAGATTTGTGTTTGAATAAAATCTTGAGTTGAATATTCTGAATATTTGTAATATCCAAAAGTCAAATATTTAATTATGATAATTATGGTATATAATATATGCAAAATAAAAATTAATATTATAACATTATTGATAAATTTACAAGGGGAGTTGGTTGATTATAACTCATCAATTTAGATGAAATTTCGTGTGATAGTAATAATCCATGTATTTATTCATTTGATAAAATCTTACTTATAGACATTCAACCAATTATTTTAAATAAATGTTTAAAGTTACCAATTTTTGACATTTTCTATAATTACTATAACTGCATCAAAAATTCCATTGTTCAAATAGCTGTATTGACAGCATAGCTGATTGCTTTAAAAATAAACTGGCTTCAAGTCTCAATAAAATTTTTTTAAATACCAACAAAAGTAATTTTTGTTTAAATTTATTCATTTTTTATATTATTTTTATAGATCCATTCTTTTTGTCTGATAACTATATTGCTTGAGAACTATATAGATTCATTTTTGTATTCTGAACTTGTATTTACACACAAAAAAATAATAATTAAATATTTAATTAATTGATATTTTAAAGATATTATTTTAATTTGTGTACTATACTATATTTATGAGTATATTACAAATACTTTTACAATTACTTTTATATCATAATGAAAAATTATTTCAATAAAAAAAAGCTATACATATCGAGAAATCATAATACACTCTATTGCAAAAAAAATGATTCAAATAGGTATATGATGCAGCCTCTCTCAAATTTGCTCAGATGTTCATACTGCTAATGGATTTGTCATAGATTATTCGACATAATGAAATAGCATTATGTCGAATAATCTGTGTCACTGACAATGAAATTTTAATCATTTCGATATCTAGCTGAAAGGCATTTATATACTGAGTTTTACATTTTTTAGATGCTTATCTTTTTTGCATCAGTGTATAAAAGCAAATATGAATTACTTCTTTCAATGAGTATTATATTCACTTTTTAAAACTGCATATTGAAATGTTCAAATTGTATTATGATTCCACAAAATATACAGTATTTACTTATTTAAAAATTTTTTCACATGACATAAAAGTAATTATAAAAGTATTTGTAATATATTCATGAATATAGTATATTATATAAATTAAAATAATTTCTTTATGGTATGAAATAATGATGCACGTTATTATTATTATTATTATTTTTTTTTTTTCATGTAAATACAAGTTTAGAATACAAAAATAAATCTATACAATTCTCAAGCAATGCAGGTATCATAGAAAAAGATGAATCTAAAAACACACAAAATGATTAAATTTAAACAAAAATTATTTTTATTGATATTAAAAAAAATTCATCAGGATTCAAATCTGGCTTATTTTTATAGCAATGTTCAATGATGCCAATGCAGTTATTTGAAAAAATTACATTTTTGTTTCAATTATAGTGATTATGAGAAATATCAAAAATCATAAACTTTAAAAATTTATTTAAAAAGATTGGTTGAATGTCTACACCTAAGATTTTGTCATATGGATGAACATATGGACAACCACCATGCTACAAAATTTTATCCGAATTAGTGAGTCCCAATCAACTGAGTTCCCCTTAATAATAATAATAATAATAATAATAATGTTTAAAAAATAAATCTAGCAAAAACAAAAGGTTTTTTCCCTAAATTTATTTTATCATCATCATTTAGATTGCTAATTATGTGATCTGGGTTTTAATACATGTTTTTCAGAGAAGGCAACATAGGATTATTTTTTATATTAACAGCATTATTTGTAACAAAAATTGGTTTGTCAGTACTCATCATGATTGAATAAATACACAAATAAAAATATAATAAATATAATTATTATATTTTTTGTGTTTGAGTATTTATTATTCCTAATGCTTGAGCAAATTTCTTAGTTTGTTTATGATCATATAAACATATATGTAATAATCACAAATGAATTATTCCCTTGAGTTATGACCATTTGTACTTATGAAAGTGATGTCATCAATATATTCTGTGATTGATTAATGTAACTGAAAAGGGTTAGATTCTTGATCAATGGTCTGATATAAAACAGCATCCTTTTTGTAACTAGTTCTTGTATTTTTGTGTTCATTAGGTTTTTTATGATAAAGTGGAGTCTAATAATAAATACTGGTTTCATAAATTTTGGGCATTTTTGACTTATGACTGCTCTGATTTATAATGGCAGTCCCAGTACTAATATTTATTATTGGTAGTAGGCAATTCATAAAAAACTAAAGTTAACTATTTTACTGCCCATTTAAATCCCTGCAAATCACCACAGCATACCACTACCAACCATAAGTTACTCACTCTCATAGTAAAGTGATACAAGTGGGTAAGTAATTGTAATCATCCTATTTTAATTAATTACAGAAATTTGTGGGACTTGCATATGGAATGACAGGTTAAGGCCTTGTGTGTTCATGAGTTTACAGGTAAGGACAGGAGAACAATGGTTTTTCCAATTACAATGGACTCAGAGACAACTTAAAACAAATCAAAGATTTACTGAAGGAGATAAGAGAGTTTTTACAAACTCAGTGTGTATAGAAAAACATAGGATGATAAATACCTCCTTATATGATATAATGTTACAGAGTGAGATCCACCATTTTTCAAGGACTTGGTGATTATGCTGATTGATATAATTTTCATCTGGAATCAGTTCTTTTATGATATTATTTTCTTCCTATAATGTCTGCATTAAAATTAAGCAATCACAAACTGTTGCTTTATTTCCATGTCATGTCAACTTCACAGATCTGCTCTGATGTTCTTTTGCTCATGATATCCAGCCAGTGACTGTTTAATTTCTTCTCATTCTCTCTCCTCACCCTTGTCCCATTGACTTCACCTTTCCCAGAAGAGAGGAATCGTCTTTCTTTATTTATTCTAGATGGGAAGTGATCACATTTCCCTATTGTGCTGGATGGTGGACTTCATTCATTACATCATTTATTACTTATATGCTTACATTTTGATTGCTTCTCCCATTGCAAGAGAAACATCTTAAATATAAACATATATAAGCAATGAAAATTTTTTCTCTCCAATAAAATTTACAATTTTTTTAGAGTTCCTCAGGTTTTATCAGGTCTTACAAATTATATAGAAAAACATTTTGAGTTTCATTTATAAGTATTCAACATTCATATTCTGAGAAAATATCAATTACTTTCAACTATACCATAACATTGTTGTATAAATGCAAGTAATTATATCTAAGATGTGATTTCATATCAATATCTCTGCCAAGTGTTGGAAATAGTAATATTTACATATAATCTTTTATGAATGTCATTCAACAGGTCTAGAGACTATGTAATCAATGCCTGTAGATTTTGACTCATGAAAATAAAGAAACATTATACTTTTTGCTGCTGAGACATCATACATTGAAATGCCAATAACTTGTGATTGGTATTTCAATGAAAGTTGAAACTTGTGATTTTCTATAATTACTAAATTATAGTTAATAAAATAATGAGAATTATTTCATTAATTTTAGAACACAGAGTACATTATTTCATTTTTTATTATAGGCATACCTTGTTATTGCAACAGTTATGTTTCAGATCACTATTTGTAAAATGAATCTTGCTATAAGGCAAATCACAGCCTTTTATCATTTGCTAATGCATATAAAAGCTTAAAGCATTTTACACTATTATTCATTAAGTGCACAATAGTGTTGGGCCTAAAAACTCAGCTAGATGGCTGCATTTTAAAAGCATTTTTTTTGTATATCACCTTGAAAAATCTGAGTTCAATTCCAGGTCTCATACCTTTGGTTTTTCAAGATGGCTCTGGACCAATCCATCTATGTATTAATTTATGTTTTATATACTACTTCTAAATATTATTTTGCAGATAATTTTCATTTTGAGATATAAAATAAAATATGGAATATAATTGAGAAGCACTGTATTAACAAAGTACAGAAAAGGGAGGTATGCCTATATATAAATATTTTACTTATGCAGAATAGAACTTTTTCTGAAATCAGAATTAAATGATGTTTAAGTCTGCAGGAAGTGTGAAACTAAGCATTGCATATATTTCATCATATTAACATGCAAGTTAAAGTGTATTGTTATATTATGAATAAAATTGTTTATTTTTTTATAAAATTACCTCTATCAGTCCAAATTAGTAAGATTTTATATAGTTCTAGAACTAAAATTATATTATAGAAGATAACCTACAAAGCAATTATTTTTTTAGTAAATAATGTGATATATAATAAATCTACACTAAAAATTTGAATACTGTATTTAAAATGATTTATTAACAATTGGAAATAAACATAATATTTATAGAAGTGAAATTTTTTGATAAATCTTACCTATCATTTTTCTTATATTTAATTTGCATTCTATTAATGGTTTCATTAAAATAAAATTGTATCTGATCTGTATCTCCAAGTGGATAATAGTTTGTTCCTTGTTGCTGACATACCTGCACATAAAAATAAAGTTATAAATTTAAAAATTCAAATCTGAATTCACATTGCTGAATAAATGATAAAATGAAATGGGACACATTACATCTTTTTGTAAATCATATATACTCTGTAAAATAATTTTTGTTACTTTATAGAAATTGAAGAAAAGAGTTATGCAAATTATTAGAAACTGAAATAAAATCATGAAATCTCAAAATTTAAATACCTTTTGGTATAATTTCTAAAAATTTAATCAAGAAATTTAATAAAAATTTATGATTCCCTATAATTTATACAAATTTAGAAAAAGAAAAGTACTTTAGTAAAAACAAAAGTGATAAAGAATAAATTTTTATTTTTACTAAACTGCTTACATTTTTTCCTAAATTTAACTTATTTAAATGATAGAAGAATTATATACATCCAATTCTGTTTTTACACAAATTTTTTTACACAATTTTGATTTGACATGAATTAAAAAAAATTTCATTCTCTTTTTACACAAATTGTTTTTTTGATTTAATATGATCGATCCAATTATTAAGAAAAATTTTTCATATTATACTTCATACAATTTCACAATTGGTCAGGCTTTTTACCTGATTGTGCTCTTTTAGATTCACAATTTTTATTTTTGGAGAATTCTCTGAATTATATACATACACTTCTCACATTTTCACAATTGGTCAAAATTTTTCCTGATTGTGCTCATTACATTCTCAATTTCAGTTTGTGGAAAATTCTCCAAATTATTTAACCCTAATATGGAATTTGTTTTGCCAGCATTTTAGTTTGATATTAAAAGTGAAAAGTACCTTTATGAGGTTTGATGTTAATAAAAATTAAAATAAAATTTCTTCATATATAAATTTATTAATTTTGCCAAAAATCAATAAATGGTAAGTTATGCAAAGGCCTAGCCATAACAGAAACACAATGATTAATAACTGAATTCATTCTTAAAAGCACTGAAACATCTTATCACAGGAGACTAGTGCTAAATTTGTTCAAGAGATCACAGAAAGAATTTCATCAATCGAGAAAGAAGATAATGATCAAGATATTTCTAGTGATAGCAGTGATATTGCAGTCTTACATAAACATATGCATTTATTGTCAGAAAGTGACAATGAATAAAATTTTATTATTCATTGTCACTTTCTGACAATAAATGCATTGATTGTTTTGTAACTCAGATTATTTTGCATAATTTTTGTGTTCATGAATTAGTGACATTTTTTTTCTTTTCAAATGAAAATTTACTTCATATATTTTTAATACATGTGCAATCTTTATAAAATAAAATGTGTAGCATGCAAAAATGATAAGATTCTAACAAGAATTTTCATATAGTTTATTGTATTATTTTTGCTGATTTTTTAGGTCTGGAACTAATTTTCTAATTTTCTATAGATACATTATATTTTTTTACATAAACTGTTTGAGAACATATCTATCAAGTAAAAAAAGAATTGGGTGTATTATATACATATTGCTTCAAATAATATAGTATATGCTTTGTTTTTATTAAATATCACTTAAGAAGAAATACAATAGCACCATTTTAAAAACCAAATTGACAACTAGGTCCAAATTAAAATAAAACAAAATTTAAACTAGCTTACAGGACCTTAAAATAAAATAAAATAAAATTAATCTTTAATATTTTTAAGGTTCTGTAAGCTAGATTAGATTCTGTACCATTTCAATAAACTTATAGATTTGTTTTGTTAATTTCAAAATTCTGAATAAGAATACTGATGGAAAAATTATCTTTAGCATATTTGCATCTTAAAAATTATCCAGATAACATATTATTGTCAATAGAAGAATAAATTCTTCAAGAATGAAAACTGTGTCTTAAAAATGAGCAACTTCCAAAAATTTGGATTGATGAGGGATTTGATCTGTCCAGATTTTCAAATTTTTCTGGATTCTGGAACTGGAACAATACTTATAAAATTCAAATTTAAATAAGAATAACAATATGAATAGGGAAATTTTGTTGGTTTATTTTTAACAAATACAGAATACTTCATTGTGTAAAGCATGCCAGCTGTTAAAATAAAACATCTATTATTAAATTATGCATATATTTTATTCAAATCATTTTTTATATGGATTACAATAGTACAAATATTTTCTCAAATAGATTAAAAACATTCATTAAAAATGGAAATATTTTATTTCATTTATAAGATAAATAAATGAAATAAAAACATTGTTTAAAAATAAAAGAAATTTAATTATTATAAGTAATATATATATATAAAACTAAATTAAAATATTAAATGGAAAAATAATCTGTTAAAAATAATCAATAATATTATTAGTAAATGAATAAACATCCAAAGATATATTTTTGATAATGCATTGCATGAGAATAAAATAACGAACAGGTGCAATAGTCTTTTGACATTAACTGCAATATTTTCTGAAAGAGAAAAAAAATTTTATACTGTATATGGCATCCAACTTTTCATCTTAAAAATACATGAAGTTCTAAAAATGATCTCGCATGCTTCTTATGAATTGTTAGATTTATGACTGATATAATTAGAAGAACAAGCGTGTTACTTATAATTCGATAATTTTATCTGTTTAAAATTTTATATTCGTTCATATTTTGCATATCGAATTTGGGATACAGCATCATTATAGTTATTTCTGCGCCTCTAGTGATGACATCAAAATTCAGCCGTGAATAGGATCGATTGGGCAACAGTTAAGGAAGTATTAATACGGACAACGTTGCCACTTAATTAAACTGAAGCAAAGAGAAAGAGAGAGAGGCATCACATTTGCTGCTGGTATCTTCAACGATTTATGCTGAAACTTGATTTTTCCTAAATAAATATTTTGCTTGTTTTGTGATATATAATAAAATTCGAAGATAATTTTCCTGATTTGCATTTTAAATTTATTCGAATAACATTATATTCGACTCTGCAGCTCTGTGTTAGATCGATCAATTTAATTCGATGATTTAGTGTATTAGGTAAATTTTTGAATATTTTATTCTTTGTAATCACATTTATAATATTAATTCTACCAGTTGTTATCAAATTATATTCATGTTAGCCTTTCACGTCTCGATCTTTCCAGTTCGCATACCATATCATTTATCTACTGCATTCCTCATTATTTCCTAATAGATCATCTTTTGTCATGTTATATTCAGCTTCATTTCTTTACAGCTCAATTCCTAACAAAATTCCATGCCATTTTTATACAGCTAAATTTTGACGTTACAAATCGTACTTCTTTCATGCATTCCACGAATAATATATGTAACACATTCTTTGTGTTTTTTACTATCTTCGATACTTTATGATATCTTAAATATATATATTTTACTTTTAATTTTATTTTATGAATAAAAAGTTTCATGAATAATAACTTTTTTATCGTTTTTTACAAATACGTTACATGTTTATTTCCCATAGGTAGTAAACTGTGATAGATACAGAATTATTTATAAACTTTAACTTGTTATTAAATAGAATATTTATTGAATAGAATATTATATAATGTATTACTAGCATCTACAAGAATTATTTAAGCAGAAATAATGTGCTTCATTTTTTGTGTATAAAATATTTAAGTATTTATATACGCATTCAATTTCTTATATTTTTTCAACCTAATGGATATATTTAATTATATTTTATGCTATTAACTTGAATACTGTATTTTATTTTATAAAATAAGTTTGATTCATAAGACGGTGCGTTATAAATCAAACTTAAGACGGTGAAATATTATTAAATTTTAGAAAACCTAGATAATAAGAAGATATTAAATTGTTTATAAATTTTTTTTAAGTTCAAGAGAATTAAGTTTAAAAAAATGTGTATTTTTTTTAATATGTTTTAATGCGATTTTATATGTTTAAAATTTGATTGTTTATAATTTTTTTTTAAGTTCAAGAGAATTAAGTTTAAAAAAAATGTGTATTTTTTAAATATGTTTTAATGCGATTTTATATGTTTAAAATTCAGAATTAAAAAGAGTTTTTCTTGTATAGTATAATAAATACTACGAATAGTTTAATTGATTGATTGTAATTTTTTTTTAATGTTACATTTTGTCCTATTTTACTCATATTTTATGATCATATTTCAAACAACTTAGTTTATTACAGTTATAAATCACAGGGTTTAATTTTTTAGTGGTAGTCATCTAATTTTCTGTCCTCTACTTTATCTCATTACTAAAAGATATTTTTTCCAAAATCATGAGATTCTTTTCGTCTTTATCACCATACTCTATATTCTTTTTATTTTATCCTTTTATATAAGATATTACATCCCTGATTTTTATTTTGACGTATCTTCAGTTGCATTAGTCCATCCTGTTTTAACATTATGTTCTTGGCCGCATATAACTTCGGCAGTCGGCGGTTTTTATTTCAATCCACTAAGTATCAAGTGAACTTTCGGTCTCTTTTTTTCTTTCAATTCTCGATACATTTTACTATCATGTTTATACCATTATAGCAAAGGATCACGCTTTTCATTCTGAAGTTTGTATCTTACGTACAAAAGTGTCAAAATGATGTTCTTACTTCATAAAAAGAAAAAAAGCTTCTAAAGTCTCCAACTTTTTCTTGCTTTTCCGTTAAAACTTGTGTTAAAGAATTAGAGGGTGGATGGAAGGGGGGTTTTAGTCTGTGATAGATGTTTGACATGCTACTGAATAATGGGAAGCCCGCAGCAAACTTATACATCATAGTCACCTCCCATGTCGAGGACGCCCACTGGCTGACTCTGGTTCTATTGATTGCGTCCTATCAGCCTCATTTTCTTTTCTTTGCTTTCTGGTTAGAAGATATATACACCAGAGACTGCTAGATGGAGATTACGGACGTTGTAGAATTTGCTTTGCATCATTAGGATCAAGTTGTGTCTTATTTAAAGGAAAATATGCATCAAAATCTTTTTTCCTGGATCTTTATTAAATTTTATTCCAGTTCTTTTTTAACTTATTTCCATACATTTTTTAGAGAAAAATGTAAGTAATATAATATTAATTAATTTTTTAATCTCGATTTAATCAGTATCAAAAGTTTTAATATAAAAAAACACGATAAGCATCGAAAAAAATATAGCAAATAAATGATATAGCGTTACAATAAATCTTTACTAAGACAATGTTATCTTTATAATTTATCTGTTTACAGTAGCTGCAATATTGCGAGTCAAAATTCTTGTATCCACTACAAAGAGCAGATTTAATGTTAAACAAGAGCATCCCACAAGTCTAATAATTTGTAAATGAAATAGCATTTAAAATTAAGAAAATCCCTAGAGTAAGTCTAAATAGCAACGATTTTTGTTATTCTGGTAGTATCCCTGAGTATTATCACGTGACAAAGAACGAATTGTAGCTTGTAAACAAATAATAATTTATTTTGTTAAAATACTTTTTATCTTAATATTTAATTATTTTAATTATTTGAAAAATTTAATTACTTTTAGAAAAATCTAAAGCAGAAAATAATATGATACTATTTTTTTTTTTGTTCTAAAGGATTAAATTAGTTCAAGGAATTCATTTCACAATACTCTCTGATTCTTCTTGTAAATGCAAAAAGAAAAAAAAATCCTTAGAAAAATTGTAAACACGTCGTCAACTATTGGCAAAGATTAAAAAATTTAAGATAATTAAACCTATACTTGTTACTTAATGATGTACTTTTTTATTTTCCTGTATTTTTTTTTTTTTTTTTTTTTTTTTTTTTTTTTTTTTTTTTTTTTTTTTTTTTTTTTTTTTTTTTTTTTTTTTTTTTTGTAGATTCGATGTTAAGTGTAAATTCTTGTTTATTCACTAAATATAAAAAGGAGCTTAAAATCCAGCTTAATTAAAAATATTTTATAGTTTTTCTTTATGATAAATTCCCATGCTTTCAAATAATTTAAAATTCAATAACAATACAAAATCCAGTTGCAACATTTATGATCTTAACAGATACCATAGTCATATTTAAAACAATTTAATTTAAATCTTTGAATGTTTTGATAAGAAAATAATATAAATTCGTATATTTTTCTCATATAACAGCTTTTATTTAAAAGAAATTACCTTCAATTCTACTTATCATCTTTAACTTAGAAGTTTCATAAAATGAGAAGCATTTCGTTAACTTTATATCATTCTTATACCATATAGAACCCAAGCCAAATCTACTAAAGGAATTATTATGTTAAATTCGTATATTTTTCTCATATAACAGCTTTTATTTAAAAGAAATTACCTTCAATTCCACTTATCATCTTTAACTTAGAAGTTTCATAAAATGAGAAGCATCTCGTTAACTTTATATCATTCTTATACCTTATAGAACCCGATCCAAATCTACTAAAGGAATTATTATATAATTACGATTATATAAAATCACAGAAGTCAACTATAAGGATATTACTTCTGGAAAATTTACTTGCATGTTTCAAGAATAAAAAAAAAACAGAGAAAGGAGTAGAATGTTGTAGAACGAGGCTAGATCCGATGTGGTCGATTTATCGGCTCTCTTCAAAGAGCCGATGTCAGCAAAATGTCAGGTTGGATGACTGCATCCCTTCTGTACGATTCTTACCTCCTAATGTCACATTACCTCTACCTGAACGACATGATCGTAAAAATTATTGGTATTAAACTATATATTCGTTTCTTCTGGATCTGTTATATCAACGATGAGATTACTTCGCTTCAAGATCAATATCCTGGAAGCTCATATGTTTAATAGGATTTTTTGTAATTATTTGAGATGACTAACTCGTAATCAATTTAATGGTGTTGCTTAGGGATTATTTGAATGTTCGTACTTATTTTTAGCAGCTAAAAAAATGTAAAATGTCATTGGAATGACATGGATAATAACATGTGTAAGATCTTGTGATAACATTATCTATAAAAACGCTACATTAGCTAGAGTTTAGATAACACAGTAGATAAACCATGTAATTTTGGATACATTAAGATATTCTAAGCAAAATTAAAGATAGAAATGTTTTTATGTCGTTTATAATCCCAAAACCGATTCGATGATTCATATAGGAAAAAATATATATTAAATAAAAATGTAAGAGCTCGTAATTTTTTCATCTTGAAAGAAATTTTAACCAACTATAAGACCACACAAAGCTCGAACCGTCATAAATGGGAATTCTATACGAAACATCCTGGAATCTAATGGAATGGAAAGAATCTTCCTTACTTAGATGATTGGCAAAGTTGAACTAAGGGTAAAGATTTATCTTTTATGAGTTCCTAGTGATGGTTGTGACTTGCTATATTACAACAGACGTGAGAGTAGTAAAACTCACGAGGAACAAATGAACAATTTGTTGCTAAAGAAAATTATTGACGAAGAAGAACAAATAAGTGATTTTTGTTGTGTAAAAATAATTTTCTTCTTTTAAATTTCAACAGTATTTAAATTTTATAAAATAAATTTTATTTCTAGAAGGAGAAAACAGTTCGAAATTGTTTTAAACGAAATTTATATTAAAACAAAATTCGGATTGAACTAACAAACATTAAAGCACAAATGAAATCATCGGTACAAATATTAAAAATTTATGTTGAATATTTTGTACTCTGGGATTAATATACATTTGAAATGGCTCTATAATTGTCTATGTAAAAATAAATAAATAAAATTTTTCTAATAATTTGTAAAAAGAATTATTTATACTTAGCAAAACAGAAACAAATCAAAATAGTTGGAAATTATTATGAATATATTACAAATTAATGTCTCTTTCTAAACAGCGTAATCTTTTTAAGGATCTAAACGATAAAAAACAGAAATGAAGTGTAAATAGAAGTAATCAGTTATGACTTTAACAATATGCAAATATAAAATAATAAAGATAGTATTCGATAAGAAAGAAGCTTTTTTGGCTTCTCTCTTATCTAATTTTATCTTAAAAGTTCTTTTTATCATGCATTTGGCGAATCTTATTAACATTTTATCCTGTACAGTATTGGCAAAATTTATCTTATCATTATTATAATCCAAATCTGTCTTGTTGTCAGATAAGTTTTTAATAATTTAAAATAAAGAATAAAAATATCGCTAACATATATGTAGAAATATATATATTTTTAATTGTAAACGATATTTTTAATAAACTATTTTTAAAATGTAATCAATTTTTCATCCACTGAATATTGTTAACATAAAAAATTTCCTCTCGCTTTCCTCGTATTTATTTACTATATTAAGTAATAGGAATTATAGACCTTTAGAGCAGTTTTACAAAAATTAATTACAAGTATTCCTCTGTCCATTTGTTTGTCTGTCCACACAAAAGATATCTCGAAAATTGAGCAGCGAAGAACATTCAAATTTTAGGAAACTATTTTTGTTATGCAAAATATATGCTTATAAATTTAGGGATTTCTAAGTGATATCATTACAAAATGGCAATCTTTTGAAAGAAGAATGGTGGCTATTCGAAGATTTAAAACACTAATATTTCCAAAATCACAGTATTTATCTCATGTGAACGTTATTATAATTATTTGATAAGATTTTAGAAATATTTTACAACAATAGACTTGTATAACTGTTTTTGTCTCTATGTCTGTCACAATATCTTCAGAGCAAAGCATTGAAGAACATTCAAATTTTTATACTTGGTATACGAATACCAATTTTGAAATTTAAATATGATATTGTTAAAGATGATGAAATTAAAAAATTTTATAATAAATATTTCAAACTATTTTCCGCACATAAAAGAGGTTAATTACAAACAAATATTTTAATAAAAATAGCTATATCATAAATTGCTCTGGTAAAAGCTTTACTTAATTTTTTTTTTACTTTCATCTAAGATTGCAAACCTTATGATAAAAAATTTTAATTGACATTTAAATATTGAAATGTAAAGTTATAATGAATAAATAAAATTTCTTGATAGTAAATGAGCAGTAATTTTTAAATTAAAAAATCTCACTCACATAATTACCAATAAAAGTATAATTTATTATTCAAACCAATGCATTACCTTAATAATTAAGGAAAATACTTAATCCACTTCTTTAGATGTTCATAAAAATTCCAGTCAGATCAATCTTACCAGGAATAACCCGTTAACCAACAAAGCCCTGAAGAGAAAGAAACTATATAGATCAGGTAACATGCTTCCTCCCAGAGGAACATGAGCAAGTACAAATTTCAATAACGCCTTCACTTTCTCCACTGTCTACAAATGAATACGTCAACGAAGTGGAACGAATCATACAAACACAAGAACTAAATTAATTCACTTCTACTTTCTCCTATCTACAGGGTCGCCTTGGGTATTCTTGTAATACATAGACACAGTCAGTGAACCTAATACTCAGAAAGCCATAACGTGTTATTGGATAGCTTTTGCCTTATCGATTTGAACGTTCGTCATATCCTTTCTAGCAAACCCGTTATCGTGTTAAATGTTATCGATTTGCCGAATGTGTTTGTTATATAGAATCATTCTTGCACCATTACAAAATGATAATTGAAAAGAATGTTGGTTGTGTAATTGCCGTAAAAATGCGATTCTATTCTTTCGTCACCATATATATGATACAATTTCTTCCAACTATGCAGTTGCTTCCGAATACAACAAATTTGTGCCCATTCTTTCATATCAATTTATTTTATCAAGTTTCTTTATTTATGATATGAAGTCAATGCGAATAGCATGATTCGAATACGGTAAGAGCTGCTCAAAATTTCTTCGAATATGTTGCATTGAAATTATATAAGATCGTTTCTTTCTACAATGCCGTGATCCAATCTAAATTCAGGCTGTAGTATGTAAAGAAAGCATGAATTCTTTCAGTTTTTTCTGAAAGATCTGATAAAGTAGGATTATATAATTTTCAAAAATAAAAAAGTTTATAAATTCTCATTCTGTATTTTTTAAATATTACTATTTGCACTTGCTTAAACAATGGATACTTTCATAACATATTTTATTATATTACTGTATTAAAAATATTAATATTCATATTTTTCATTCTGAATTATTTTAATAATGATATATTATGATTCATGGATACACTCAAATTGCAGATCAAAATAAATCATTAATTTTTTAATAATATTTTCATATGGCCATTTTATTTTAGATTATTTTTGGATACTTATAATTAATATTTCTCATAGACATAATTTACTTGATATAAGTGATTATTTTCGAGAATTTCGAATGTTCGAAACTCACAGTTATATAAACCATCATGGATAATAAAATATTATATTCTAGACATAATAAGGTTCATATATAAAGATATAATACAGTTTACCCATTGTAAATATGAAAAAGTGAAAATTTTCTATCACGACTGAAATCATTATATGAAAATCAGCCTGGAGTTAAACTATACTAGAGTTAGTTCTGTTTAATTTGATTAGCTCGATTTCCCAATAAGTTATCAACTATTCAAACCGTTTGTATTATTGATTAATGCAAATGCATCTGTTAAATCCGGTACTGATCTTCATTGATGATAAAATCTGCATATTTTATTCTCTGAGAAACTTGATTACTTCTTTAATGAATAACGACGAAAACTCTGCTGAAGTTACACATCTATTGAAATAATCGAATAATTATTTTTAGCAATATTAAATTCATATATTGATACAATTTATGATGTTTTCAATAATAACGATGTAAAATATAAAAGGAAATTTGATAATGAAAATTTATATGTATGTGTTTCGAATTTAATTAAAATATATTATTACGGATTATATTTTATAATAGAATTAATACTATCATCCCTACAGACACAATTAGGAAGGTTTAAGGAAAACTAAAATGATACACGACTGTCGACATTTAAGAGGTTTTTCGGCTAATGTTGTAAGGTTGTAATAGTGATTAAATTGGCGATAATTCTCTCAGGGACAAGATTTCGTTCTTCATCACCTTTAATATGACTTAAATACTACATTTAAACATTAATTCGTGGAAAGTTTGTTATAGAAAGCATAAAATAGAAGAATAAATTCATTTAGTTTAAATAGACTCGCATTTATTGCGCGGTTAGCTAGTTTATCGCTTAATTTCGGAATAACGTCTTTTAAACGAAATGTTTGAGTCTGAAAATCGCATCGTTAATTTAATGGAGCGAATGGTTTTGGCAAATGTACCTTTCGACTATTCATAATCGGGTTTTTGAGCCAAAAAAAGAGTTTTTTTCAAAAAGTTTTGAGAATGCACTAAGAACATGAAGGTAAACGATTGTGAAACGCATTACATGTTGGTGTTGAGAAAGCACACTATAAATAGTTTGTAGAATACGTGTATAAAAGCATCTCTGTAAATGACCTACTGTTAAAGTAAACGATAGAAATTTTGCTGGATCAATATGGCATTGTTTACAATTTTTTCAAGAGAAATAGCAACTTATGAACCTATATCGAAAAAAAAAATTCAATAAATGTGATTTAAATCAATTTATATTTATTTTATATCGTAAGCAACCTCTACCGTATGGTATTTTTAGTTTTTATGAAGAGCGTAGAAAAAAAAATCAATTGTTTCTTAAAATATTAAGGAATATTTTCAATTTTTATAAAATATTCAAGCGAAATTAATTTTTTATATAATGGAAATGGAAATTTAAAAATGTATTTCTCTTTTGTATAAATTCTGAAAATAAACTTCCGGTGAATAAGACGAGTCACGTCAATATTGACCGAAAAAAAAATCTCTTATCTCGAAAGTGCGTTTTCTATGATATCTTTATCACCAAAGAATCCTTTCGCTGCTGAATAATAATGTTAAACATGGTGCTTTTCGGATTTTTTCTTTGATTTAATAAAATTTATTCAAGAATTTAAGGATAAATATGAAAGATGAAACAAGGGATATGTAGCGATCTGTTTAACTTTAAAAAATGGAATAAAAATAAAGCATTTTTTTCTAAACATTATGTGCTGTAGCTCCTGCATAATCCATGCGTCAATTTCTTGTTAAATTGTCCGGCCGATGTTCAACCATTCAAATACAGAATGTCACTGATGTAGTAATCACAATATTGCATCACGATGTCACGGATGACATCATCACAAAGAAACCTGAAACTGATATCGCCATATATCTCTCACTATACCGAGAACCATAGAACTGCAGACATAACAAATTTATCATATGATTTTCGTGAATATTACATTATCTAATGCTCGAATAAATAATATTAAACTATTCATTCATGCATTGCTTTTGTATTCTTAGAAATCAGCAACCATTATGAATATTTTTACTATTTTTTTAGCAACCATATAACTGAGTTAAAAATTAGTATTAAAAATAAATGTTTTTAAATCAAATTGTATATAAAAATAAACTGCCACAATAAATTTATTAAATATAAAAAAGATAACAGTAGATTCTCTACTTATTTGCAAAATTATGTTAGCTGTAAAATATTGTCTTGCTTTCACCTATCCGTTCAAAATTTATATATGGATACATACTATATAATTCTACATGATTCGATTTTTATATCTGGATTTTTATTCCTTACTGTAATTTTAGTGCTATAATTTATAAGATGAACACCTTAAACTCTTGATGCATTTGGCAAAAATTGGACTCGCATGGAACTATAAACTGGCTTATAGAGATATACGGAAAGCCTCTTTATATATAAATATAGTATATTCATCTGCTTTTATCTTTTATAACAGTTTTCTTGCACGAATGTTCCAATTTTCTAAGATTCGTCTCATCGTGCAACTCGTTTTAAACGTACTTTCTTCAATATCTTTCAATATTTTAATAGATAGTTGAAACCTTATAAGCGAACCAGATGCGAACCATTTATATGACTCATTGCAAGTAAAGTTCGTAGTTCAGTATCGATTTGGCTTATATCACTCATCCGCATTATTTTTCCAGGAAAACTGCAGAGGCAACTAAAAATATTTCCGAATAACTAAGAAAAAAATTTTAATAACGAATTAACTCATTATGTTTCACAAAATGATAGAATATTTTAAAGTACTGTAATAATTTATAATTTCGGTCATGCTAATTTTCGGTTTATCCATACTTTTAAAATTTATGATCATTCTTGATCATTAATTAAGTTTATCCACCATTATTATCAAGCTAGCTTACATTTGAATTCAAGATTGATTCATGTTCCTTCAAAATCTTTCGCGACAAGTTAATCATTAAACGTAGCAATAACTCTTTACATTTTTTTCGTCTTTTCCATCTCTAAATTTTTTTCTTTCTTCGATAGAATATTTTATTTTAAGATTAATCTGAATAAATAAGTTATGATTTTAATAATTTCATTTTCGATTATTGCTTTTCCTTTATTTATATCAGATTCTATTTTATCATTTGCAGTTACTGTTATCGTTTTGTTGTTGCTATTAGTTTTAGAAAATTAATTGCAAAATTTTACTTAAATCCATAGGAAAAATATTATTTTTTCTCTTGTTTCTTTTAATAATATGTAATAAAATTAAGAAACATTTGTGGGAAAATTAATCGCATACTTTTCGCACCTGTCCGGTCTTTTGAAATGATTAAAAATACATGATTAGCATACATCATCAATCTGAAGAGGGCCGAGTACGGACTACCAAATAATATAATTTTGGATTCTTATATGACAGTCCAACTCAGATCCATATCATCTCCATTAGCGAAAACTTTATGAAGTTTAAACTTTTGCCATTTTTAATGGATGAAGTTGTACGGTTGCGGCGTCGAAGTCGCCTTTAATGGCAGAAAATGCCTAAAGAATTTTATAAAAATCTACTAAATGAGTTTAAAAGTTATTACTGAGAGCACACAGACATCAGACAGCCAGCATGATTAGCATTATAATTCTTACTTTTATTCGGAAAGTTGACTAAAATTGATGTCAAATATATATAATTTTTATATCTTTAGTAAATAAAAAAATATTTTTATTCACAATTTTTTATTCTTTACTTCAACAAATTAATATTATGATTATTATTATCATATAAACTTAAGTACAAATTTGCTCTCTTTAAAAACGGATATATTATCTACTATCATGAATAAATCAAAGTCTATTAATGCTTATAATATTAAATGCCTCATTAATAATTATGATTTGTAATACGAAATAATATCATATTAACTTAATTGATAAATGTATTTTCATAAATTTTTCATATAAGCGATTCAAACTGCTGGCATGTAGCGAGAAGTTTGAATCGCTAAGCCATTAACATAGCAAACAATAATTGCTCAGGTATTATTTGAATGGTTGCACTTATGGTATTAAATTCAATTAAAATTAAACATTCCGTAAGGAAAGATAAATTGGACTACTTTTAACGAATTTAATTTTAATAATTGCTTATTCGATTTCTTATGATATAATTATGGTATACAATGATTCTCATTCGTGCTGTTCCTTTCAGACCCTCGCTACAAGCTTATTTTTATTGAATTGCCCAACAAATCGTCAAAGAAGAATAAATTTAGCCAGTTTCTCATCATCATCCATAACCTATGCAATAAAACATATATCTAAACAAAAAAACGAACACAAAAGAATACGCCAAATTTCTTTTCTTGATATCTATGTTCCATTTTTTCTGACCAGGAACGAAATTCAATTCAGGCAAACAATCAACAAAACCTTTGCAAGGAAAAAAAAAGATGACCAAGAAGAAATGATTCGTTTTCGTGCTTTGTTAGTTAACGATCCCAATGATTCGTGACCCAACAACTGTAGAAAATAAAGTGAATCCGAGGTCTCCGCAAAGAGTAGGTTAAGTATTCAGACCACGCACAGTTTCTACCGAAAACGTTTTATTTTATGAGAAACAGGAACCATGTGTTTATAGTGCATTAGTAGAAATGAGTCGAAAATGGCGTAATGGGTGACCTTGCTTATGTTCTGTCAGACGAAACTTATAAAGGAGATTAAAATTCTAGTTAATACAAAATAGTACAAATGCGTTTAGCAAAGCGAATCATTTATGCAAAATAAATGAGACACTCATTGCTGAATTTATAATAAATAACTGAGAAAATTTATATCAGAATTACTTATTAAATTCTACGTGACATATATTTTTAAAGTTTCATAATAAACATATTTTTATATCTTCACTTTTATCTAATATTCTGATACCATAAATTTTATAAAATGAATGACAGACTTTATTGGGGATTACGTATTTCTCAATTAATGTTTTAAAAAAGAGAGAAAAAAATATAATGTATTAATAAATAGGACAAGAAAATCATAAAATATTTTAATGAAGAAACAAAAAAGAAATATTTCTTACTTTATAGACGAAGAATTTATAAATTATCAATGAAGGAAATTTAAAATTAAGAAAAAGGAATTTTATAAATAGAAAAGCAAACTGACAAAAAGTTTGCAATTGAGAAGATAAAATATATTTCATGCCAAAAACAAAAGATAATTTAAAATACAAGACAAGAAGAAAAATTATAAAACATGAGGTAGTTTATATTGTTTTTATCTAATGCAATGGTTTTTAAAAATGCATAATTAAAATATATTGCAAAGAATAATAATAGAAAACTGAAGGAAGTTAAGATTTCATTCTGCAAATAAATTCTAAATTTATAAATTGGAAAACAAGAAAAGAAAATTAAAAATTACTCTGGAAAGAGAATAAACAATTTAAAATGAAGAAAAATATACTTATATCTCGAAAAAAAATTCATATATCACTATAAATAAAGAAAGAAAAATGAAATATAAAATAAATAAAAATATTTTTATTTTGAAATTCGTAAAACGTGCTTATTATTTATCCAAACAGAAAATCTGAAAATAAACGAGAAAGTAAAGATATACTATAGATATTTTCAAGAAAGGAAACAAAGCTACTTTCAATATTAAAAAGTAAAAAATTAAAATGTTAGAAGATGTGCTTTATTGATATGATGAACGATAGGAAATGGTACGAAATAAGTCGATGCATAAATGAATAGGAAAAAGAAAAATAAAAATTGATTAGTTTTTATAAAGATAAATATGACAATTATTTTATATCTCGACAACAAATCGCCGAAGAAAATATTATAATCTTCCCTTCATGCTATAAAACAGTCCAAAGCAATAGCTAAGTTCAATAAACTTTTCTTACGAAACAAATAAAAATTCTCCATTTTTCTCAACTAATTTAAAGTTCACCAAAACTATTACTGTAAATAACACTTCACCTTTTGTAATTAAGCTCTGTTAGAAAAACAACTTACAGACAAAACTTTACACCGTCTTATCGATATTATTTGTTTGACATAAAAATATATATCTGATTTAATAGTTTGGTCGATATTTTCTCTAAATTTAGCATAAATTATTGAAAGAAATTATGTGTTCGAGACGTGATAGTAATTAGCAAAACAAAATATAAATTTAGAAAAGTGTTTTGGAAGTTGTTTAAATTAACGTTACTTTCAAAAATTTGAAAGAGAATTTTTGGCATTAAATAAAATATCTTTTAATCCCTTAAAATAAATTTTAAAAATTGGCAATTATGCTTATATAATTTTATTTATGTAGAAGATTAAACCAAATTTCTTTAATTATTATTTAAAATTAATGGCGCGAATTATAAAGGAATTACAGTGTATTTTATATCCAGTTAACACTTCTCATTTTACTAATATTTAAGCATTTAGCTGATATCAAATTTTAAACTGATAAAGCACAAATTATTATTATTAATTATTATACTCATTAAATAAATTTGCAAAAATGCAGCACTCGAAATTCTTCTGCCTAATCCAGATTGATTCGGTTCTTTGCTTCTTTCTTATCAGCAATAAAGACTTTTATTTATGCATTCAGGCCAATTCTTTTATGGAACGTCCAAAATATTTAATCGGCTATATATCTAGAAGATATGGTAGAAGAAGACGACGATGGATATGGAGCATGAATACGACCATGATATAGTACTGCTGACAATATCTGCCATGATATAATCAGCATCCATAACCGTAAAACATAGAAGTAAAGATAGAATTTAAATCCTATTTGAAATGTAAATCGCACATTATGTCCTCTGAATGCAAATAAAATTTCTCATTTCAGGTGTAAAGCGTTTCTATGCAGATGACTTATACTCTACTTCAACAAAAAAATAAATAAATAAATATGAAAATGAACATCTACTCTACTAATACTTTTAGAAAAACATAAAAATAAATTCATACATAAAGCGTATATAAATTTATCAAATAAAATAATAAAATATCTCGATAGTGAATAAAAATTTATAAAAAAATATTTTAGGAAGCCATTTATAGATTTATTTAATAACTATATATATCTTTTTTCATATTTAATTAATTCAAGCAAAATATCTGTAGGTGTAAATATAAATTTTTCAAGATATAAGAAAGTAAATCTGACAAAAATCTCATAAAAAATTAATTTATTTTGCTCGCAAATATTACTTCAATTTTAGAACATATCTGAGATTGTTCTTCTAGAACTGCAATTCTGTTGCAAACGACTCGTGAGAAATATCTTTGATTAGGAAAAATTCATCAAATATTTTTATTATATTTTTAATTAATTTATTTTATTAT
Organism: Olivierus martensii; assembly: GCA_000484575.1. Lineage (NCBI taxonomy): Eukaryota > Metazoa > Arthropoda > Arachnida > Scorpiones > Buthidae > Olivierus > Olivierus martensii. The sequence continues at coordinate 10,809 of AYEL01051137.1, read as the reverse complement.
TCTTCATCTAAGATAATTTTCTAAAGAATGTATCCAGTTTATCACATATTCATAGAAATAATAATAATAATAATGCATCAATGTACGTTAAATGTTCCCAAATGCAAATAAAAATTGTAAATTTTATATGCACATGTATAAAAGAAATGAATTTTTCATAAATTTAAAATAATAATGCGTTGACTATATTTTCAGGCATTTCTCTCCATAAATACATGAAAACTATAATATTCATTATAAATGCTGAAAAAAAATTCATAAATTTTCCATTAATACTTGCAAAGAAAAACTTTCATCAAATATTTTCTTTTTATAATTTATAATAACGTATCAACAATAAAAATTCAGAATATTATAGGGAAAAAATCGGGAAACTCTACACCCATGAAATTTTTTGTCAGAAAATACAAAATTGCTTTCTGCAACAATGCACACGTGAAATAATTTTTCTCCAACATCTGTAACAATTTATTGGTATAAAGAAATATTCGCAGATGTAACATATTTAAAATATTTAACGATTAATCTATTTTCTCTTTCATTTATTAGCGAATAAATTTGATAAAACAATTTTCTAATCCACTCTACAATCGAAATTAAAGAAAATAAAAAATTTTAATTGATAATCAATCACTTCGAGCAATAAATTTCGTATTAAATAAAACCGTATTTTCATTAAAATTCTTTTATTAAATATCAGGAAAATAAATATCAAATAAAGAAATATTCGACCCGTCAGCTCTTTCTTATTCGACCCGAAAAAGTCGACAAAAGAAGTGCGACTTGAAAGAGTTGTTACCACCATCTGCTGCATATTTTCCACGTCTGTTCAAGTCAACAAAAGTAAATTTTTCTCAAGTGAATTTCGTGTTTCACTCCCAGTCTGAAATAAAAACCAAATGCGTGACATTCACAAAGTCACGCGAAAGAAACAGTCTCAAAAAAGGAGGTCACAGACTCGACAAAATTTATATTTTCATAATTTGTGGAAAGTTGCGAAGAGTTGTAAGTAAGTAAAGTAAGAGGTTTTAGGAATATGGTCGTAATTTTCTTGGGCGGTGTTTCGATTTGTCGATTGCACAATCACCTTCGACGTCTCACACCCACGTAACTGGGTGTCGACCTCTTTGGCAACATTTCAACCATTGATGTTGGCAGTTCTGTACAGAACCTGTCATCCAGTGAATGGCCATCGAATGGGTCACAGAATGCGCCTCCTTTTTCTCTTTTCCTTCTTGGTTCTCTTTCTCTGTTCCTCTTCTCTTGCCTGATCGATTAGTTTGTTGTCAGTTCTGAAGTATCAACCCACTTCAGTATGCCATGCGTCAATATAAGGAACCACGTAACGTAGATACTTGAGCTATAACTGAACGACTAGAGTAAATATATAATCCCATTCACTTGTATAGAGAGTTTGAATGTTCAGTTTTTGTGAAGATTACAGAATTTCTAAAACTACTTAAAGCTAAGTGAAATTCACTTAACCGTCAAATTGAGAAAGACAAAAATTTTAAGATAGGTTGAAAGTGGAAATAGATTCTTTACATAGCATACTGATTCATTTTAATTCATACGTCAAAATTTAAGTTAAAACAACACAAATTAATTTTTCTTTTAAATTTTTTTCACCGTTAACTATTTGATAATAAAGTCATTATTATTATTAGGAGTATTAATTTATTTTTAGATACGTTTTAAAATTTTTAATATTATTCAACAGATTCAGCGTAGACAAGAATTTCATTAGTTTAATAATTTAAGCAGCAATTCTGAATAATTTCTCACAAAATTACATAATACGTAGGAAATATAATCAAGATAATTGTGAAATTTTATAAATATTATGGTAATTAGCTAAACTTTAACTAAAGACTGTTATATTCGCACAATATAATTATTCGATTTTTTGCAAAAATAAAAATAAAAAATAATTTTAAAATTAAATATAACTTCTCTTTTTCTGTTAACTTGATATAGATATAGGTTAAGCGAAGTTATCGTTTCCAAGCAAAAAACGATTGGTTAATGGTATTATCCAATCAATTAAAAGGAAAGGAAAGAAAAGACGATGGAATTGCCGTCTTCACCATCATTTGACACCATGTGTACCATCCAATAGTGAAGGTGCACCATCAATGTCACAGGAACAATGGTAATCCAATACAGCTGGTGACATGGTAAGCTATTCTTTCTCTTCCTTTTTACTAACTGCATACTACTTGTAAACGTCAGACTACTTTTACTTCTAAAGAAAGCATCTTTAATGATGTACCTTGTTTTTACTTTTCTTTTACAGATGTGTTCGTTTTCGTAACAAAGTACTTTCAAGATAACAACATAAAGTGAAGCGAAGTCATGCCTTTATATCATTCAAAATTCCTTTCATCTTTACTTCAATAATAATAGCAGTATATGTTATTTTGAAAAATATAAAAACAATTCCACCGACTTTTAGTGAGTGATTTTAAATTTTAAATATATAAAATTTAATTGGCTTATTTTTGAGAGAAAAAATCTTTTTGTTAACTTTCAAAAATAGTTGAATATTTTAAAAGTACGCAACACAGAAGTAAAAATCTTTTTTTTTTATATTTGAATTTAAACAGTAATTAATAAAATTTTTATGTATATATGTTTTTCTCTGCTGTTTTTTCAATTAAAATAACATTTTGAATTTTCATTAAAAATTAAAATTATTTAGAACATTCTAATAAGATCGATCTGATAAGTCTCAATTTGGTCAATTACTGTAGCAAATGTAATTGCATTTACCAAACTACTGGCAAACACATCAATAATTACCTACTACTTGACAATTGCCTCATCTTAGATCAATCCACCAAAATCGAGCTTAGTTAAATGGTTAAAATTAATAATTCACTACATCCTATATTAAAGATAACTAAAGTACTAATAGTCTCAGGAGATAGTTTCAATGTGCCTCAGCGAACATATTTAAACTACAGTGCATTGTTCTTTTATATAGCATTCCTATCACCTGTTTCGTGTAGCTTTACACATGTTTTCAGTTCTAAACTGAATAATTTATAATTATTTTAGGTTAAATTTTCAACCTTGTTTTCAGAAAATTATTAATACTGTATGTAGGAACAAGAATTTATTAAAATAATAATATATTATTAAAATTTTATTTTTATTTCTCTGGTGAACGTAATATTAAAATTAACTTAAATATCGAAGAGAGTATTAAAAATTATATCTGTAATTATAATAATAATAATTTGCTAAATATTTTCAAGGGAGAAAAGCAATTTAAACCGTTAATTTTACCGTTTAATTTTAATATGTAGAAAAGCATTTTAAAAAATTAATTTTTTCTTAATAATTCAGTAAACTTTAATTTAAAATTTTTCGATCTCTTATGTTTTTAGTAAAGAAAATAACAAATTTTCAACATTTTTTTTATTAAAGAATAAGAAAAAATTTCGGTAGCTTTGCAAAAATTTGTGAAGCAACTCGTTTCATTTTCTTAAAGCACTCAAAATCTAAAGCTAATTAAATTAGTTATTTATTTCGAAAGTTTAAATATTAAACTTGACATTAAGCTATTTAAATGAATTTTATGCTCGAAAACTAAATACAAAAGTTTATTTTTCAACAAATTAATTAATTATAAATAACCATTTACTTGTAAGTCTAAACCAGATTAATTAATATTATCCCGAAAATCACATATGCCTCGGAAGAACATTAATATTACTAATAGTTATTTAGTTATTTAAATTTTAAATCCATTATTAACATCTTTAATCTGAAAATTATTGTTTAAACAATTAAACGTTAATAATAATAAAAATTCTCTTTTTCTAAATCTCCTTTATTCAAAATGTTCATCAATTTTTCTTTTTCTTTTTTTTTATTTCAATTTTTCTAATGTTTTCTTTATGAAATTAGTATATTTATCTATTATTAAACGTTAATAATAATAAAAATTCTCTTTTTCTAAATCTCCTTTATTCAAAATGTTTATCAATTTTTCTTTTCTTTTTATTTCAATTTTTCTAATGTTTTCTTTAGGAAATTAGTATATTTATCTATTTTTTAAAATTCTTACTTTCATTTTATAAAAATTTATCCGATTATTGATTATAAAAATATTTCCTGTCGTTTTAAAATAATTTTTTTTCTGAAATATGAGTTCAACCGATATTAAAAAACAAACAAATAAATAAATAACTTATTCGTTCATCAAGAAGATAAAATGTTGAACAATCATAGGTTGCTTTGCTTTCTACAGTTTATAGATTTCCAATAGAAATACCAGAAAAATAGATGTTGAGATTGCGTGTTGATCAAAGAAAAGAAAACCGAAGGTACGCCTTTACATTTTCTCCTTTCCGATATAAGAATTTTGGTAAAAGTTGACTTACTACTTTATTGTAGATCTACAGTTTTCTGGTGTGATTTGTTTTAAAGCAAATTCTTTGCAAGAGTTAAATGCATAAAAATTTCATACTTTGTTTTACTAGAAAAACTTTTATGTAATAGCACTCCAAAATTTTTATAAAATCTTTATATACTTATCGAAATAAATATTTCAAACACTTGTTTTGAAACATAAATTAATGATAAAAAGAATTTTATATGATATAAATCTAATTTTACAAAAACATTATTTGCTAAGTTTTCACAAAATACTTTTCTTTCCTGGAGAGCTTTAAAAATTTTCAGCTATGAGTAACAATTTATTAATTCTTAACCATAGAATGTTGAAGTTTTAGAATCTTTTAAATTTCTAACAAAAAAGCGTAACCTCAAAAGATATCTAATTTCTAAAAAATACAATCTCTGTTGCCTTTTTGATGGAAATTCTTCTTTGCTTCCTCTGTTATGAACAAATCTGAGATCATGTTGTCCCACTATATTATTTCTTAAAGAGGTTTTTCATTCTTTACTCGTACTTGATAACGGAGCTTATTTCTGAACTATTCACTTCGCTTCGTTCTAGATTTAATTCGCTTTAGTACGTAAAAATAAATTGCTTTCAGATGTTTAAGATACTTTAAAAGAAATATATTTACAATACTTTATAACCAGCTGATCGGAGTAAAGATCAAGCGAAAATTTATTCAGATAGGCAGCTACAGAATGTGTCATTTTATGTTGCTTTTAATGACAACATTTTGCACTTTGTAAAACACTGTATTTTATTTTAGATATTTCTTAAATCAATCAACTCAAATCATTAACAGTTAAATTTCTGTATTAAAATAGAAAGTCTCATGGTATTGCTTCGATTCATAGTCTGGGGAATCCAAATTCGATTCCTACTTCTCTTTAATTTACTTCATTAATGTATTCTATCGCTTTTTTGCTGTTTCTCAATGCTTGTTAAATCATTCAATTATACAGCTTAAGTGCAAAAAATATTCTGAAAATTAAGCAAATGTCATTGAAAATAATTTTATTAGAAATAAAATTTTAAGAAAAAAAAATATATATAAGCATATATTTAATTTCCTAAATGCTGTTATAATTTTCGTAATAATGTCTTTTATTATTTTTAAAAAGCCAAATTTCTTTCTTTTTAATTGAATGAATTATTTCTCTTTAATTTCATTAAAATTAAAACTCTATTACGTTTGAAAGAATTTTAATTTCATTATTTTTCATATAATTTAATTTAAAAAAATACATAAAACTTTCTCTTGTTATTCCGTTTTAATCAAACAGAAACTTTCTCTTGAAAAATTCGAAAATAAATCTGATTTTTTTTTATGTTTCTTATTTAAAAGAAACTACATGGAAGCATCGAAACGAAAGACAAATACTTAGATTAAAAGCGATATTTTCTTTAACAGAATTTTCGAAGAAGGAAAAAAAGTGAAATAGGCTCGAGTAAGAACAATGTGTTGTGTGTATATCACGCAATACAAAAGTTCTTTATACAAACATTTTGAATAGAGATTCAGGTAGAGAGAACATTCGATCAGTATTCGTTTCTTTTTATTGTTTGATGTTTACAATATCTTGCTGCTTTCAATTCAAATTCTAAGTTTTTATGCAATGCTAATATTTCATTTAAAATGTTTTCAGCGTGCTTAACAAAAACTATTTTCGTTCAAGGCGTTGGAAACATTTTTCATATAGTCTCATTCCAAGTTTTGAGGGGAAAAAATGTAGCTTTGTTCTATAACCATTACTATTTCTATTACATATCGTATGAAAGGGTAAGATATATCATTTAGATTAAATTTTTATTATAGTTCTAAACATCAATTATCTGATTAACCCGAATCTATGTGGATCAACTGTAGCTTTCTATCTCGAAATTTAATCTTAAAATCGATCCCAGTTCCATTTTTAAAGATTATTTTTCAGAGAGTTTTCGGAATTAAAACACATTCATAATTTTTTGCTTTTCATATTCTAACATGGATGTAGTGAACATTAGAATATTTTTTTTGCTTAGAATCTGTTTTAGAATCATTTCAAGAAAAAATTTTCTAAAATAATTTCAGACCACAGATTATATTGTCGTTCTGAGAAGTAACGTATTCATGGAAAAGTTTTCATCTCCATCTCTCATTCCTATCATTTTATTATTTTTTTTCTTTTAGTAGAAAAATTGGGGATATGGAGCATCTACAAGATGATATTGATTTATAAAATATATCAAATTATATTTTATAAACTAATTTTAAACTATATTAATATTTACGAAAATTCAACTAAATAAAACTTCAAAAAATCGATATTGAATGAAAATATCACCAAATTCTCTTCTAAATGGCAATATTCCAAAATGTTATATTATTCCAAAATGGAAATGTTTCAAAAAAGAAAAAAAGAATTCGAAAAACTTTTTAGGATTTTAAATGTGCTCTAAATGATAATCCTCCAAAATGATGTAAGAGAAAATCCTCTGGAATGATTCAAAAAATTCCTTTCGGTTCAATAAAGCTTTTAATATATCTTTAGAAAAATCTCTGCTGTCTTTTATTACATAAAAATCTCAAAATTCACAGTTCTATTCAATATCGAATATATATATTGTATATAATTTTAATTTTTGATAAAATATTGTTCTCATAGCGAAATATTTTAAATAACTTTTAACTGAAATATTTGCATACAATACGAAATAAATTCTGTACTTAATATCATCTTGGATAATAAAGTTTCTCATAATATGAACCGATGCTGAAATCACTGATAGATAAATTTTTGTATTATTGCTGATTATGGATGCATGGATAATCGAGAGAGCTTGTTTTCTCGTAATGAGAGTTAGACTCGACATTAAATGAGGATATTTCAGAAAGATTTTATACAAAATAATCTTCATTGCAAACTATTTTAAATAGTACAGAGTAAACAATATTTTAATAGATCAAAGATATAAATGAAAGATTTATTTACCTTTCTAGCAAAAAAAAGTTTACAGTATTTCGGTTCCTTTTAAACACGAAAATTTATAATTACAAGCTCATCAGAAATTCGGAAATTTTGCTTTTAGCAATTTCATTTCTTTAAAAACATCTTAAATATTTCCTTTCGGATATATTATTATTTTTTATTTCGAGTATTAAAACTTTGATGTTTGTTTGTGTTTCTGTTTAACAATAGTTATAACTTATTAATATTGTAATCTGATAATTTGTAAAATTTAAAAAAAAAATTTTTTTAAACTGTAAATTCCCTTTACGTATGTAATAACGTAATTATTAGAACAGTGAATTAAAAAATTTTTTAAACTGTAAATTCCCTTTACGTATGTAATAACGTAATTATTAGAACAGTGAATATAAATGTATTCGAATTAGAAATTTTAAATGATAAAAAGCTGAAGAGGATCTGTAATGGATCAAAAACATTCCTTTTATCTTAGAATAAATGAATTACTGCTTATAGTGCTTGTATATAAAGTTTTTATTGAAGAAAAGTAGATTTTAGATAAAAATAACATATAGAGAATAACTAATTTAAAAAAAAAATAATTTTTTCAATGCATGACAAATTTTTTGTGAAAAACTTTATTCAGACAGAAAATATTCATTAAGCAATATATATACATATTCTTAATTCAATATATCTGTAAATGAAAATAAAGATTCTTAAAAAAATAAAAATCAAGACCTTTACTAATACAAGAGAAATAACAGAATCTTTTAGTGAAAAGTGTGTATGTGTAATATATAAGGAAATATAAGCATATGGGCCCACTTCTAATACTGGTATTGTCTCTACAGTACTGATACTGGTTTTTTAAATTTGATACTAGTATATTATCGATATTTAGCTCTAACATTAACACAATGTATTTTCACATATTGTTATATATAAATACAGTTTTATTTTATTTTTGTTATATTTCTTTTTTTATTTATATTTATTTATTTTATATTTCAGTTTTCATCTTGTTTTTATGTTTTATATTTAAATTTTATTAGATTGGGGTCTATTAATAGATAATGATATACATTATAAATCAGATTTTAAACATCAGAGACCAGCATCATTTGCAGGTTTGTCAGTTGTTTTTTAAAGGTCATAATTGTTTTACAAAGTATTAAATTAACTATTAATTTTTGTACATGCAAATTTAGCATATTGAAATTCTTTATAAATTTTCTAGGACTTACAAATGCACCGGAATTCTCTCAAAACAAAGGATCTTCAGTTTTACAGAAATCTGGAAATTATAATAAACCTCCTACCCCAGTTCGTCGTTCATCTTCTATTTCATCTCAGTCATTAGATAAAATAACTTCACATCAAAAAAATATAGAGTATACTGTTTATAATAAGAAGAGCACTGAAAAAATACATTTAAATAATAGCCCGAAATCAGAGAAAAATCAACCAGAATATAAAAAAGATGTATCAGATATTAATAAGCCATATAAATCTACAGATTGGGAAGAAAAAGATTATGAAACTGATGTTTTTGAAAGCCGCACACGATTTCTTCAAGCATTAAATGCTACTCTTACATTTCAGAATCGGCAAAAATATCAAGATGTCAAGCAAAATGATGAAACAGTTTTCCAAAATACAGAAGGTAGAAAACAAATACAAGCTATGGTATTGCAATTTCAAAACCAAGCTCAGTCACAAAAGCCAATTTTAAAACAACAGGTGTTTTCAAGATCAGCGAGTGATAATTCCAATTCTCAAGTTTTAATACAGCAATGTAATGAAAAATCAACAAGAAATTCTTTCACAAAACAAAATGTGAATCCTTTTAATGAAACAAACAAAAATTTTGGAACTAGTTATAATAGTAAAAGAGAGAATTTTATACAAAGTTTTAATTCTAAAACATCAACAAAATTTACTTCACATCAAATACAAAGGAAAACTTCCTTGCCAGATCCATTGCCTAATAAAGAACAAAGTGCTTCTAATTTTAAAAATCCTGAATGTTTTCAGAGATGTTTAATACAACCAACTGTTGAATTGAAATTGTCATCTCAAGAGAAATCAGGGAATTCTCAGCTTTTTCCTGTCAGTGCACTTGTGGAAAATAAATCTTTCATAGCATCACTTAATGCCAAACTATCAAAACAAAGTCAGTTTGATGAAAAAAATATAGGATTTAGACATAGTACTCATAGTTGGGGTAGAAAACATACCGGAAATCCTTACTCAGATATACCCACAACTAAAGTGCATAGATGGTTATCTCGGAAAGATCGAATGGTTGTTTCTTCTTGTTGTGAAACTCTCATGGATCAAATTAGAAGAGGGACATCTCTCAAAAAAGTTATATGTAATGATCGATCAGCACCAAAACTCTCGTGACGATTGAGAGTGGTTTTTGTCTGTCACATTTAGCCCTGCAAAATAGCCAAATTGGCTATAAAAGATTTTTTACTTTTAATCTTTAACTATTGTGCTGTACATATTCAGAAGAAACATCATTTTTTGTAATTCTCCTAAGACAAATAGTAGTTTTATAAAATTAATTAATTTATTTATTTATTAATTTGTAAGAATGTACATTAAATATTGATTATATTTAAAGTTAATAACAAATAATTTTTAAAAACTTGTAAAATGTAAAGTATTATTAAGTATTTTTAGATTCTTAATTTGATTTTATTATTTATTATATTCATAAATTTATAATTGTTTTTTATTAATGAAATCAAAAAGATAAATGAATCAGAAGTTCACATGTACGTTATTAATGAATTTAATTTTCAATGGGCTTTTTAAAATTTCATCAGATCACTATATGAATCACTTACCAAGTAGTGTTTAAGGTAAAAATGTCAATAATAATTCAAATAGGTGATATATTTGCTGGCTAATGTGTCAGTGAAAACCACAGTTATGAAAATTTAAGAAAGAGCACTATTATTGTTACTTTAACATAATTTAATGCTAAATTGTTTATTGGAAAACTGGTTACTGGATAAATTTTCCTTGAATTTAGTGTTGATTTAATTAATGCATAATAAAAATATACTATATTATGCAGTTTGTTATGGAAATGTTTGTAAAAAACTAAAAATCTAGTCAGCCAAAATTCTTATATATATCAATAGTTTTACTTTCATTTTATAATATATATTGATATCAATTTATTTATTTATTTTTAAGTTTATCTATCTTAAATAATAATTCATATACTATCAGAGATAATAAAAGTAGAGATATTAATATACCAAATGTCCCAGCAGAAAGAGGGTCGGTTTCTGAACAACTGAGATATGTAGCATTGCCATACGAAATTGCGAAATATAAGCCCCTCAAAGAAGTAGCGAAAAAAACTGATGTTATATTGGCACCGAAGAGGAGTAAAACTTTATTTTCAGCATTGAGGAATGACAAAAAGCC
>AYEL01051136.1:0-42883 GCA_000484575.1 Olivierus martensii | reverse complement strand
AATTTGTTTATTGATTAGACTTATTATATCATGAAATGAATATTTTTACTTTTGATTAATTTGTGTGATCCTTTGTTAATTTGTTGACATAAGTAAACGCAGTCGTATTAAAGATCATCCTGATTCATCATTAAGTGCAATTTTAGAACAAGCAATGTTTTGCCTACCAAAGGAGAGGGCGGGGTTTTGTTTGTAAACATGCGCCAACCCTATAGTTCGTGGCGGATCTCATGCTGTAGACCACACATTTCTATACATAGATGGCCTGCTCATTGTTTAAAAGTGAAGCCGTGAACGGTGGGGCCAATGGTGGGGTACTTTCACGAATGCACATTCAAAGCGAATTTATAATACGATACATTCAAAGCGAATATAATAGACCACACATTTCTATACATAGATGGCCTGCTCATTGTTTAAAAGTGAAGCCGTGAACGTTGGGGCCAATGGTGGGGTACTTTCACGAATGCACATTCAAAGTGAATTTATAATCCGATACATTCAAAGCGAATATAGTGTTATATTAATAACACATTCATTTAATTTACGAATTACATTACTTATTTATTACGTTTACGTAAATTACTCTACGTAAACGTAAATTACGTACGTACGTTAACGTATACATAATATGTAACTAAGTTACATACGGGATTACGTAATACGTAAACGTAAATTACGTAGTAGTTAGCATTACATAAATTATTTGTTTACGTACGTTAACGTAATTTACGTATAGGTACGTAGCATAATTTACGTAAACATAATAAATAAGTAACGTAAATTAGCGTAATTTACGTTTATTTATTTGTTTTAAACGTAATGTATTTACATTGTCTAACAAGTAAGACGTAATAAATTTCATTAAAATAAAAAATATTTTAAGAAAATAGATATATTAAGCTTGCATTCATTAATTTTGTTTTTAATTTAGAATTATTCAGCAATTTTCTAATAATAATATGCATAAGTGAAGTTAGTAAGGCTATCAATAAATAATTCGGTCACTTTTATGGGAGAAGTTAGTAAAGCTATCAATAAATAATTCGGTCACTTTCTCCCATAAAAGTTGACTATCCTTTATCGTAAAACTATTACTTAACTTTTTTGTAATTAAATTTCTATTTTCGTTTAAAAAGTTTAATAATAATACTTTTTGTTAAGTTATAACCACAACCTTGATATCGAGTTGCTTCATGTCAGTAAAAAGCTCTTCTATAGGCTGAGAACTAACAGAAGTGTGCAATCCTAGAACCCAGGCTACTATGTAAGATCGAATCTCACAAACTCACTGTTCAGAATAGCAATTTAGCTTAGATGGGATTTCTGATGGCCAATAGTGCGTCTGATGTCACAAATCGAATTCGGTTTTACTCGACGTTCAGAATAGAGCCCAGAACTGGTCGCCGGCACGTAATTTCGACTATTACACCACCTCGGTATACGTCCACTTTGGAATAAGTCCAACTTGGTATACGTCCTATTTGGATGCGAATAATTTTGCTTGGTATACGACCGATTCGCGTGCTAGAACTTGTATAAATATGTTATGTATTCTCTTAAAAACACATTCCTTATATAAAACTTGCAGAGAAGTACCACCCCAACAAGTCGTAACACAACATTTCCGAAACATTCTGAGAAGAAGGCAGAAGCAAAGTTCTTTTGACTTTTACTAAAAATCTGACCAATGTGGTGAGCCTGAGCAAATTCCAAGTAGAAGAAAGAAACAGAACTTGAAGCGAAAAAACACCAGAATTTCAGATTCTTGAAGTTTTTTGGAAACGGATTCGCCTTCCAAACAATAACATCTCCTCCTCCCTTCTTAGTAAGAGTCGAGGTTAAATTTTCATTTATTTTCATCTATTGTAATTGCTTTTGTATTTATGTATTTTAGTATTAAGCAATATTTAAATTATTTTTTATAACCCATCAATATATAATATACCAATAACAATAGGATTTTTTCATGGGAACAGATTAATCATTTTCCCTTTTATTTCTTATGGGAAAAATTCGTTTGGTATAAGTCCAAGGATCTGGAACGGATTAAGGACGTATAACGAGGTACCACTGTACTTTTATATTCAATTTGTTATTTGTCAGTTCTTATTGGGCTGCTTTGGTGTTTGCACATGTTTAATTTTCAATTCTGAATTTTTCAGAAAGTAAAACATTTGTGCATTTGTAGTTATTATTATTTTCTTGGATGAAATTTAGGGATGGGTTCAAAGAGAAGTAAATAGAGGAATAATTCAGGAAAGAAAACTTGATTGAGCATAGAGAAGAAAAAAAATTCAGTGGCGTAGCGTAGTTTCTGCCGCCCGGGGCAAATGCCAAATATGCCGCCCCTCCCCCCACAAAATATATTATTATTATAAAGATAAAATTTTCTAGAGCCAGGAAAATATTAAGCTGCAAAGGATATTTTCCTCCAAAATTTAAAATTCTTACAAACTAGAAAACAAAATTTAATTTCGAAAACACGTTTTGAATTCTAATACAGGAATCTCTTAATTAGTGCGCTTAATAAATCCTCGCAATACACCGCATATATCAAAACTGCACTAATCAAACTAAAAAATCAATGGGAATAATTATAATGAATCCTGGAAGATATCAAAATCGCAATACACTGCATATATCAAAACTGCACTAATCAAACTATGGTTAATAAATCCTCGCAATACACCGCATATATCAAAACTGCATTAATTAAACTATCTCGCAATACACCGCAGATATCAAAACCGCACTAATCAAACTAAAAAAGTCCAATGGGAATAAATTAATGAATCCTGGAAAATATCAAAATTATAAACATGTATTGGGAATAATTATAATGAATCCTGGAAAATATCAAAATTATAAACATATTTTCAGAAATCGGTACGGGTATCATATTTCCCGGCTAGAAAATTTGCCCACTTTATAGTGCACACACCCTAATTTTGGAGGTGCTGAGTCCAAAAATGTAATTATTTTTTACCGCTGAGGCCCCATTATCGAGATAAGGCCCCAAAGTTGGGGCCTATCTGTCCAATTTTTCAACTAATTTTAGTAGATAATTTCGAAATTCTAATGAATTTTGATGTAGTTTTACATTCCGAATCGAATGCAACCATTTCCGTTGACCTTTACGAAATTATGCGATTTTTTTCATTTTCATTGTTTTTACCAGTCCTGATAAATTGCCGGTAGGAGAGCAAATTACCCAGCATTCTTTTCGGAATTCGTATTTGAAAGAAAACGGCGGCATTTCGTTGAAAACTGACTTATTACATTATCTTTTATTACATTCAGAGATAATATATTAAAGATTACATAATTATAGATTTTTGTATTTTGTAATATAAATTTATATATAATTTTTATTTATAATTTATACATACATACATATATATATACAGTATATAGTGATTCAACTGTAAGTCAGTGATCATGAAGTCAATAATAAATCAGTTTAAGATCAGTTGACTTATCATTTTTTTTGTAAAAATAAATACAATCATAATATTTTAAACAATTTATAATACTATTTCAAACATTTGAGTTTTTACTTATCATTTCAGGATGATAAATAAAAATATGTAAAATGAACATGACATTCTCCTTATTTTAGTAAGACCTGGCAAAAATAGTATTATAAGTGATATTCGTAATTAATAAATAACATTTTTTGTATAACTATAAACAACTTGCTTGTTGTGATTTCTTGGATTAACATTTTTTGATTGAAAAGATCAATAAAATGATTTTGTTGATCTTATTAATCACATGCAGATATCCAGTAATGAAAAAAGAATAACAACAACTTAATAATGTTTATGAAAATAAGATAGAGAAAAATCGGTGCTAATTTTCATGAATATCAAACAAAATAATTATTTGATCATTATATAGATTTTAAACAAAATTCTGAAATCTTTATTTTTATATGTAAACACAGTATTTAATTGGTTTTGTTTATTTAAATGACTGAGAATTGTTAAAATGGTCTAATTTATATTATTAGTAATCATTTTATAGATGAATATTATTATATGTATTACATTTGTTTATGTATATTATACATAAATTTTAAAGTGTCAGCAAAACTTTACTGGCTTTTTGATAAAAATGATATATAAAACAAGATATTTTCTATATTTGTAATAATTACTAAATTACAATGAAAAAAAACCTGTTTACAAGAAATAAATGAGGAAAAAATTTCTCATTTCAAAATCAAATGCAAATACGTCAGGTTCTAGTTTTATGCATTTTCTATTTGTTTTTCAAAGATACAAAAATTTTTATTGATATGCAATTTAGAAAAAATCAAAAATCATCATCTTTGAAGCAAATTGTGAATCAGATAATATATTTACATTTACAAGATAACCATAAAAATTTAAATATGTAATAATAATAATAATAATATATTTATTGCTTTCCACACAAAAGTTGCAAACTGGAGAATGAATTGAGCCATAGTAAATGCCTTTAGGATACCAGTTCAGCATGATTAGAAACAGAAGAAGGCATTGAGCAAAACAAATAATGGCTTAATATTGCTGCTTTATTCTGTTAAAGCATCCATATGACACCTTTAGTTATCACTCATTATGCACACAGTAATATGTTTATGCTAATTTCATCATTTTTGTTCTTCCACCATCCTTCCCATACACTTTATCCTTTCTCCATCTGTTTGTTTTGATCTCTGTTAGCAGTTCTATTATATTTTTGAATAGAGTGATCAAGAATAGCCAAAATCTTTGTAGAATCAACTGAGAGAAAAACCTCAATAGTGAATAATTTGTCAGCTTTGGTTGGTAGCATTTTACCTTAAGTGAGATTGGCAAGTGAATAAAATAAGGATGCAATAAACAATGATACTAAACTGTTTGTATCATTATTCATTGCATCTTTATTTTATTCTATTAGATATGATGAGTACCTACAAACCAGTTTGGGATTGATAAATGTTATCTAGAAATGTAGAAATATAGGTATTATATAAAAAATGATTATTGATTTTACATAAAAAATAAAAATAAACTAAACAGGTAGTTCTTTAAAGTGTAAACATTTATTATATTTGAAGTTACAAGTAATCTAAATCAGCCAAATTAACTCTTAATGTATATTTTTGAACTAAACTATAATTTAATAATTATTTATATATTTATGATATAGTACCACTATCTATTAATTAATAATGGATATTTATTTTTGACTAACTTGTAAATTATTGAAATAAAAATTTGCCATTGAACTAAACTATAATTTAATAATTATTTATATATTTATGATATAGTACCACTATCTATTTTTGACTAACTTGTAAATTATTGAAATAAAAATTTGCCTTGGATGGAATCAAACCAGGAACTCTTGTCTCAGTTCTACTCTGGGCTGAAATAATTTAGTTAGTTTAGATCATTTGATATATATATTTTGTAAGTTATGAGTCTGAACGTGTTTGTATATAATAGGAGTGGCCAAAACTTCATGCCACTATGAGCCACATAGGAGAGTCTCAAATACTTGAGAGCCACAATCAGTTTTCTGGATCAATGAGAGCTACATCAGTTTTTTTTTGGGTAATCTTAACAATGGTTTAAAAAATTATTTATTATATATTTCACATGCATTTATAACATCCCCATATAATGTGTTAAATAAATTTAACATTTTGACACATTTTTTGATTTTGTTAAGATTGTCATAGATTTGCATCATTTGGTTTTTTTATTACAATCAACAATTATTAAACATTTTATCAATGAAAATCATTCAGAACAGTTTTTTAATTTTTATTGTAATTGCTGAAATAGGTAAATATTTTCAAAAACATCTTTACACACACAATCCGTTATATAGCTCATCCGGCTTGTATAATACACATTCATATAACATGGAACATATCTCCCTTATTATATAGGGGCCAACTGGTAATTAAACAACTTACCCAAATTCTGTTTTTTTCTTTCTATTTCAGTGTCTGCCAAACTTTTTTACTTCATGGCACACTGAAGCAGGAGAATGTTTCTCACCACACCAAATAAAAATCCAAAAAAAATTTATTTTATTAATATGAATCAAAATATTAATGTTGGTAACAATAATTAAATAATATTATTTTATCGAAATTAATAAGTAGCTAATATAAATAATAATAATGAGAAGAATGCGATTGATTTTGAGAAATAATTATACCAAGACATGGCTCTAAATTAAATAAACATACATGTAACTCTCATTTACCATCAGTAATTGTTCCCGTTTTTTTATTTCATTTCCACGAGAGCTGAGAAATTTAATTTGCAAAGATACAACGATCCAAACAGCAACAAGGATTTAATGGCTGTAGTATATTGATCGAGGATATTGACTCCAAGCGAAATCCAAATTGCTGACAATTCTAGCTCAGGATGTGAAGCTTTGTGCACAGGGTCATTTCTAAAATTTATTAAATTTGCTTATTCTGTTAATGTCAGACTTACGTCATGGTATTTTGCAATTTTTATTATCATGTAAATTTGTAGATGGACTAAATTTTATGACTGAGAAATGCCCTATATTAAATATTTGTAAATCTTTCGTAGCACACAGTTTGGCAGACACTGTTCTATTTAAAGAAACTTTAAGTTGCTCTAAAATTTAAATATTTTTAAATAATCAACAGTCTGAACACAATAAAATTATATTTAAAATTTGCCCATCTCTCTTTAGTAATACGTGATCAACAGACTTGTTTAAGCCTGCTTAGAGGTATGGAATTCCACCAGGTTGGTCAAGTGATAGAATTTTACAACTATAAAATTTTTTCTTTTTCACCATGATTGTGGAAAATGTCAGGATGTTTTGTGGTAATGCTCCAAAACACAGGGGCAAAAGATCACATGAATAAGAGTGCAAGAATCCAGAGCAGTTGAGAGAATAAGGGAATTATAGGCAAACAATCTTTAATATAAATAAAATAATTCTAAAATTTATTATATATGAATTAATATGTACATAACAAAAAAAGGTTATCAAATCTAGTATTCAGCATTTTCAATTAAAAGAAGAAAAAACAAAATACAGATTATCAAATTCAACCCTTAAAGTAACCTAATGGGAGCTTAATTTAACTTCTTGATTAGACCTATAAACATGCCTGTATAAGCGATGTTGCTTGTTTACTGTGGTGGATCATCATCATCTGTTGAAATGTATCCATAATCATAGTTAACAATTTTGAGAGCTATTTACTCTCTGGGTCAATAAGCTAAAAGCAACTACTATGCTGACCAAACAGGAAGCAATTGCTGATTATTGTTTTCTCTTCTCAAATTATTGTTTCCCATCTAACCAATCAACAAAATGTTGAGAAGTTCAAATTGGTGCTTGTTCTCCAAATGAACAGCGTCAAATCTCCTCTTAATCCTGATTGATGATGGGAAAACTTGTCAGTGAATTTTTTATTGCTATTCATACTCATGACAGGCAACTTCAGTCATTTGATTTGTTATAATATGATTCTGAGCTTATCTGTAAAGCTATGCTTTGAGTGTTTTGTCTACAAAAACTTGACCTTCCCATTCCAAAACAGAGGAATTCCCATAAATAAATCTGAAATATTTAAATCATTATAAAGGATTACAGAAATTAAGGATTCTATTAAGAATTACAGAAATTTTTATACTGTTATCTTAGGAAATACTTAAGAGATATATTCTGCATTATAGGAACCATGTTATGTGAACCACAAGTAGATATTGAATACTTAGCATGCATTCCTTCATGATAAGTATTCAATATCTACTTGTGGTTCACATAACATGGTTCCTATAATGCAGAATAAATCTCTTAAGTATTTCCTAAGATAACAGTGTAAAAATTGCTGTAATCTTTAATAGATTTTTACTCAATGCAAACAATTTTTTAATTTCTGTGAAGTAGGAATCAAAATAAAAGCTTTTTCTTGTTTATTGTATGAGTATTTGAGAATAAAATTAAGTAAGGAAAGTGATTTCAGCCAAATGGCTGCTTCTAAATGCTGCACAAAGATGGCTCTTTTAATCATATTTTACATTGCATTGTGGCATACATTCTAGATAATTTGTTTGATTTCATGGCAAATGTTGTCTTTAAGCTGTTGAATAGATATTGATTTGTTAGTGTAGATGCTTTCCTTCAGGTTACACCAAAGAAAAAATTGGGTGCAATCAAATCAGTTGAAAGAGATGGCAAATCAATGTTGCCATGTTTTGACATGATATGGCCAGGAAATGCATTGTGCAAAATTTGTTTCATAATGCAAATTGTGTGTGATGTGGCACTGTCATGTTAAATCACATATACTGTAAACTTATTGATGAATTTCCAGCAGAAAAAAGTTTTCAACATCATACAATATTGTTCACCAATAATAATAACAGCATTCTTAAAAAAACAATCCAATAATTCCACACCATACAGTCACTCTACAAGAGTAGAGAGGTTGTTCATGGGTCATTCTTGATTTTCCAATCCCCAATAATAGCTTTTCTGTTTGTAAACATATCTACTTAGGTTGAAATGAGCTTCATCAGGCATGATTAAATTTAAAAAAAATGCCAGATTATAATTATTCAATAATAACACTCTTGCATTTCCATTCATGATGGTATTCATAATCATTTCCTTGCAGTTGCTGTATGGATTGAATTTTGTAAGGATGAAAATGCAAGATCTTCTCTTAAAATTTTCCATACAAATGTCAGTGAAATTCTGACTTCTTGTGCATAATATCCGACTGATGTTTCTGCACTTTCAGCAACACTTTCTCTCAGAGCTTCAATATTTTGAGGCATGCATGCAGTATGAGCTCTACTAGGCTTTGGCAAATCTTTTCCATGTTTCAAAATTTTTCAATTATCATAACATGTTGCAATGTTAAATGTTCCTTAATGAATTATTAGCATCTGATCTACATTTCTCGAAAAGACAGGTTACATTATTATATAATAACATTGCACAAACGTGTAGCATCTCATGGGTTGTGCGAGGGGTCGGCCTGGCGGACCGGGTTTTTGGAACATTCTTATGAATACTATTTTTGACATAATCGGACCGGGTTTTTGGAACATACTTATGAATACTATTTTTGACATAACGTTGCCGCAAGAGTGTAATATTGTCTGTTTAATTTATTGAGGAACGTTTTCGGCTTTAATTAGCCCTCTTCAACTCTCTAGCATAAATACAGCCTATAGAACGACCAACAGTTATACATTTTTTGGTGTTCCAGAATTTGTTCTATGTTCTGGAACACCAAAAAATGTATAACTGTTGGTCGTTCTATAGGCTGTATTTATGCTAGAGAGTTGAAGAGGGCTAATTAAAGCTGAAAACGTTCCTCAATAAATTAAATGTTTCACTGAGAATTAATTTTGGACTGCTTATTAGTGCTTATTGTTAAACCTTAATTAAGGTACAAAATATAAATAAACCAAACAACAAGAATTTTTAAATGATGTAAACCAATATGTTCACATTTGTAACTTATGAATACAGTATAAGTTTGTTTCTTATTTCAAAAATTAATATGGAAAGCATTTTTTGCAAAATCAGATTATGGAAATCAGAGATATTGTGGAATACTTGTAAACAGGGTGATTTGTAAGTCAATGGCGCAAATGAACAGACATATTCTTTGGTCAAAAATAACTATGAACCTAGGTCCAGAAAAGTTTTTATCATCAAAATTATAAATCACAGAAAACAATGTGCAAAAATGTAACATTACAGAAGTTGTTTGAAATGTCAGCCATTTATTTGAATGTAAGTTTTCTAGTCAGCAAAATATACTCTACACAGGTTTTCTACATACATAAAAACTTGCATGTATTCTGATAGCATTGTAAGAACTTGTAATTAATCTCAGTATTTCTGTGGCATTTTGATGTTTTTGCATGATAACTCCAGTAATAAAGCCTTTCTGGACTTATGTTCATAAAACATTTTATACTTATTTTTGACTAGAATATGCCTGTATGAATGGGCATTTGTATTGTTGATATATGAATCATCTGTGTACTAAAATATTAATTTACAAGAAAAAATTTGAAATATGTAGAATAATCTCTGTTAAGAATAAATATGATGACAGCTACTTTTTAGATCAGTTTATTTTACTGAATGCAAATACAGGTAGACCTCAATTAGTGCGAATAATTAGTCCCACGAATTTCTCACACTATTCGAAGTATCAACCACATGTAAAATATGGTAATTGGTTCTTGCTTTGTGAGATTCCGCCCATTAGCCAACTTCACAATGAATAACCACAATTATACAATACAAACTTCAAGGGAATTATAATCCAAATAAATCCAAACAACTTGCCTTCAGGTAAATTAGTCAAAATTCCTGTTTAATTTATAATTAATAGATGGCGCCACTCGTTGGCTTAGTAATTTCTATAGTTTATCTAAAATTTATTTCGGTTTAAAATTCTGTTGTGTATCTCAAGGGTTAAATTTGGCAAGTTGTTTGGATTTATTTGAATAACCACAATGTTAACTGTTTAAGAAATATTTATTTTCATATTTTACATCACTGTTCGTCATCTAAATTAATAACTTACCAGGAATTGCATCTCATACCATTATCAAACCAACCGCCGAATTATTGTGACTGCCTTTTATGTCAAATCACATCCATTTTTTGCTGTAGCGTAATCACTGACCTCTTTTTTTTCTCACATCCATTTTTTGCTGTAGTGTAATCACTAACCTCTTCTTTTTTTTATCCTTATTTACAAAAAATTTAACAAAGAATGCTTTTATGTCGCTCAATATCCTATCTTAGAATTAGCATGACTGCTTTTATGTCGCTCAATCACATCCATTCCATTTTTTGCTGTAGCGTAATCACTTCTCTTTTTTTCGTTTCCTGTTTGCTGTAGCGTAATCACTAACCTCTTCTTTTTTTTGTTTCCTGTTTATCATCAAAAGTGTTCTTCCTTTCTTCCATTTCGATACTTTTTAAAAGAGAAAATTCTGTACTATACTGTATAAACCTCTTCTTTTTTTCATTTCCTGTTTTATCATCAAAAGTGTTCTAGCTTTTTTATCCATTGATACTTTTTAAAAGAGAAAATTCTGTACTATACTGTATGTATATGATGATATACTTTTTAAAAGAGAAAATTCTGTACTATACTGTAAGTATACGATACTACTTTTTAAAAGAGAAAATTCTGTACTATACTGTATGTATATGATAGTAGATTTAAAAGAGAAAATTCTGTACTATACTGTATGTATACGATAACAAAGCTGAATAATAATGTTAATGTAATGTTAAATAGTAAAAATGTAATGTTAAATAGCTAATGGCAAAAAAACCCATCTTTCTGATGTTTCACCCATTCAAAGCCAAGTGATCAAAAAGCCCATCTTTCTGATGTTTCACCCCTTCAAAATCGTGTGTCGTTCTTGGACTGCTCCTCGTCCAGTTTTACTAACTGAAAATTAACATTAATTTGTTAATTGACATCATAAAATGGTACTAACCGAAAATTAACATTAATTTGTTAATTGACATCATAAAAGATTGAAAGCCAAGTGACTGTTCTTGGACTGCTCCTCGTCCAGTTTTACTGCCCTTCAAAGCCAAGTGACTGTTCTTTGACTGCTCCTCGTCTGGTTTTACTAAACAAAAATTAACGGTAATTTGTTAATTGACATCATAAAAGGAGACGGAGCGTGACTGTTCATGGACTGCTCCTCGTCCGGTTTTACTAACCGAAAATTAACTATTGTTCTTGGACTGCTCCTTGTCCAGTTTTACTAACCAAAAATTAACGAAATTTGTTAATTGACATCATAAAAGGAGGCAGAGCTTTGTTAGTAAGAATGCTTGTCCGGTTTTACTAACCGAAAATTAACATTAATTTGTTAATTGACATCGTAAAAGGGGACGGACCTTTAATTAACATTAATTTGTTAATTGACATCATAAAAGGGGACGGACATTTGATAAGTGACTGTTCTTGGACTGCTCCTCGTCTGGTTTTATTAACTGAAAATTATGTGACTGTTCATGGACTGCTCCTCGTCCGGTTTTACTAACCGAAAATTAACTATTGTTCTTGGACTGCTCCTTGTCCAGTTTTACTAACCAAAAATTAACGAAATTTGTTAATTGACATCATAAAAGGAGGCAGAGCTTTGTTAGTAAGAATGATTTGTTAATTGACATCATAAAAGGGGACGGACATTTGTTAGTAAGACATTTGTTAATTGACATCATAAAAGGAGATGGATCTTTGTTAATAAGACTATTTGTTAATGGACATCATAAAAGGAGGCGGAGCTTTGTTAGTAAGACTAGTTCATTGCTTACAACTCGCATTAATCGAATATTTGCTCGTGCTTACAACTCACATTAATTGAATATTTGCTCACACTAACTGAAAAATGTTATCATTTTTATAAATTGCACTAATCGAATATCGCATTATTCGAACTCACACTAATCAAGGCCTACCTGTATTGCAAATCTCAATATTTCTGATGAAACAATATGTGTAATTCTTGACAATTTTGATTATTTAACAAATAAGGTGATTATGCTGTGATTGATTTCAGATATCAAAGTTGATTTATGAGCACATGTTGACCAGCTTTCCTTCTCATCAGCATCAGATTTCCTTTGTGTGTTTTGATTTTGATTATTTGTTGTCTAATTCCCTTTGTCAATATTTCTGTTGAGATTTGGAAAAGATAGAAAAATTTAATTTCAATATTTTTTGGTATTTTATGTTTAATAAAAATTCTATAGAATTTTATCATTAAACTTTAACCTAATTTTTTTTTAATCTACTTGATGAAAGATGAAATTAGAATAAAATAAAAATGATGTACAAAGAAATGATTAAAAAAAAAATTAGACATCAAATCACTATTATTATTCAGTTATATGGCTTTGTAAAAGAATTTTTTGTTGGAGATTTAAAGATTTGGTAAGATTATTAAAATTTATGACCTACAAAAATAAAATGCAAAACTGGTGCAAAAATGATAAATTGAACAACTAACTTATTTAGTGCCTGAAAAGAATTTATTTACCAAAAGTACGGGTATTTATGTGCAGTGCCCATCATCAGTTGATTATAAATTGATGAAATCAAGAAAGACAAGTTTAAAATTAGAGAGATGAATATTAAACAGATGATATCAGTTGCTATGACAACAAAGATGTAACAGGGTAACTAGAAAAGGGAATTTTACATCAATCTATGCTTAGACAACAGTTTCCAAATATTTGATTTAATCTGCCTTCTAGGACATTTATGATTCCATCCTTACAAATCAACTTCTGTGTATATATTTTTCCTAAAATTTGGCAGAGCTATGCTTTTGAATATCAATGATAATGTAGGTGTTATCACATAAGATATCAAAGTTTTATATGCTGTCAAATATAAAACAGTGCTATCTTGTTAAATCTGCCTTGTGTTATTCAAATATATCTTTCAATAAGCAACCGATATTCTTATGTAGTATTACTAGCATTCTGTAGTGATATGGTATAAATTGCATCCTTTCACATTTTTATTTATTTGTTTTTAAACCTGTTGCAGTTTGATTTCAGCAGCTTGTAAATTGAATGCAGATCATTTTATACCAAAAACAAGAGGAGATGACACTATTTTATTTTCATTATTATATCTGGAGTTATCTTGATTATGAAAACCATCTTAAAACTATTCACCATAAACTCTTATACAATAATACAGTATATGCTTATTTGATAATTTGAAATTCTTTATTAGTATCTCAATTCAAGAAAATAATCCTGTATGCTCTCTAAATCAATACACACACAATATATACATGAATGCTTATACATTGTTTTCCTTCAAGAGACTTGCAATGAATGAAAGAAAAAAATGTATACTTCCTATAAATAGCTAGGAATAAATATTGATATCTTTGTTAATTGGTAGATCCAGAAAAAACTATAATTTGTCCAGCTATTCTAATTTCACTTTAAGACTATATGAGTTAATGCTCCAGTTTGAGAGAAAAGAGTTATTAATGCTCCATTTAGAGAGTTAATTACTTGTTGTTATAAATTATCATAAAAACATCATCAATATACTTAGCATATAATTTAATATTGCCATAAAGATAGACTGACCATTTTCTTCTCATGCCAATCAGGAACAGGAAAAAAATTCAATCACCAATATAATTTTAGCATGTTCTATTTTCATACTTAAGTATTTACCAAATTATTAGATTCATCGTTTTATTAACTAACAATAACATAAAAATATAACAACACAGTTGTTAACTTAATTGTAATATCTAAAATTTATCCTATATTGAGTTGAAATTGGAGAATTTGAACAGTAAACATTATTTGGTTGTGTTGACACAACAATACTGCAGTTGTAGACATTCTGCCACTTATAAAAGAAATAACTGAGCAGTGAAATAAAAATTTCTTTCTGCCTAGTGCTGTATTGCTCAGTTATGACAATACTGATTTGATGAATGTTTTGAGCCTATATTTTGACCACTTATTTCTAAATGTAGTCAATTTTGCAGGTAAATTTCAAAAAATAAAAAATCTACTGCCTTGAAAATAGGATGGATTTTAAAATCCAGAGCATTTATTGATACAATATAATATATCAAAAACTGGAACTGTCCCAGATTTTCCAGGACAAATGGTCACCTTATAAATTAATTTCTTTTCTGTAATGCATATAACATAAGATGACATTTGCTAAATTAAGTTATGTATGCTGTTCTTAACAATTGTTTTGTGTGATTTGATTCTGAATATTTTATTTTTATTTGTTGTTTATTGACTTTTTTCCATTTGCGATATGTAGAGCCCAGACATGCTTGCTCAAGACTAAGGATAGTATTGCTGTCAAATGTAACTCAAATAGCCAATATTACATAAAAATTTCAAAAAAACGTTGTATTTTGAAAATAGGATGTTTTTTAAAATCCAGAAAACACAAATTCCAGGATGAATGGTCATCCTACACAAGGGGCAATAGTTTTCATACACCAGACAAACAATATCAGAAACAATTTTTAAAATCATCCAGTCTATTATTAAGAACGAATAATAGATTCCTAAGCTTTAATTCCAACTTAATACTAAGATATAGGCTCACAAAATCAAAGATTATTTAGTTATCTTTTTCTAAAGGCATAATTAATTCTAATATCTCCATGAAATAAAGAATACAATACTTAAGTATATATCCTTTAGCATAACTAGGGACAGCACTTGAATTGGAAATTCTGCTAACTTCTGTTCTAATTCTGTCAGTAGGATCTTTAGATTATTATACTAAATGAATATATATAACTATACTTCCACTTGTTATATTAAAAAACTATAAGTCCGTTATAGTACAAATTCACAGTGGAAAACTTAAAAAACCAGAGAAGCACTTTCAGCTTTATTAAGCTATCTTCAACTCATTAGAATAACATATTAGAACATAAGAATTAGAACTCGTTTTTGAACATAAGAATTATAGAATCAATTTAAATGTTAGAACATGAATACATATTACACAAATATATAAGATTATGCTTACATAATAAAATAAAATGTATATAAGGGTACAAATAAATATGTCATATATTTGCGTAATATGTATTCACATTCTAACATTTAAATTGATTCTATAATTCTTATGTTCAAAAACGAGTTCTAATTCTTATGTTCTAATGAGATGAAGATAGCTTAATAAAGCTGAAAGCGCTTCTCTGGTTTTTTAAAAGTTTTTCCACTGTGAATTTGTGCTATAATGGACTTATAATTTTTTAAGATTATTACACATTCAATATTTCCAGTATACTCTAAGAATAAGTTATCATACATGTTTCTTGGTAGAAGCAGTATTGCTTTAGATTTATCAGCATAGATTGCAACAATATTTTCATTTTTTAACCACTGTTGATAAATAAATTCTCTTCAGATCCTAAGTAAATTAGTTGTTGTTCTGTTTATGGTCTACTTTTAGAATTTAATTGAGCAGATTACTTAATTTGCAAAAATGAAAATTACTTCTTCAGTTTGTAATGAACAATGCACTATATGCTCTTCAATAAAGAAACTGAAAAATAAAATTTAATATTTGCATGAAGTTTATTTTAAGGAGAACATAATTTTCTCTATTTAAGAATACCTTCAAAAAATTAATTTTTTGAAAAAAATTGGAAAACATATTAAATAAATTAATGCAAATTATATTTGACACAAAAATTATTAATGAAATAAGTTTATTATAATTACTAAAATATTACTTAAATAATTAATCAACATCAAATTTTTTATAAGTATTATAGGTCCTCATTTAACATCATTTTGCTATTACATTTGAAGTAAAAACTACCATAAATTAATTAAAAATTAAATTTGAAAGTAATAAAACAAAGTCCTATTTTCTTATGTTTCCTGTATAAAAGATAGAAAATATGTTGGAAATCTGTAGTATAGTTGTAGAAAAACAAATAGCAACATTTTATATGAGTACTAATTCAAATAGGCTATACAATATTGTCTAAGAACATGGTATGAAACTTTTAATTCAATAGGTCAGATTCACTGCATAGAAATACCTCAATTTTTCAATCAGAGAACCTGGAATTGAATCCCACTTCAGAAAAATTATTTGATGGTCTGAGCCTGTTTCTCTCTCTCTCTCTCTCTCTCCTTTACGATTCGGATGACTTTGTTGGGTATAGTCGTTTTAATTCAATAGGTCAGATTCACTGCATAGAAATACCTCAATTTTTCAATCAGAGAACTTGGAATTGAATCCCACTTCAGAAAAATTATTTGATAGTCTGAGCCTGTTTCTCTCTCTCTCTCTCTCTCTCCTTTACGATTCGGATGACTTTGTTGGGTATAGTCGGGGCCGGATTTACCTATAGGCCGACTAGGCCACGTCCTAGGGGCCCCAAAACTATCAATCAGTTTTCAACTTTTATAAACTTTTAATTAGAAAAAATAGATTTTTATTAAAGTGCTAGATAGAAAGTAAAATTTTAAAGATTCCTTATAAGTTATAAGGAGCCTTTAAAATTAGATATAGCTGATTTGAATTTTTAGGGCTCCCAAAGCCTCGCTCGTCCTAGGGCCCCCAAAAATGCAAATCCGGCTCTGGGTATAGTCAAGATGTGATATATGATAGGAATGGCACCATTATTAGCAAATTATTGAGAACTGACAAGAAAATCTAATCACAGACATAAAGATACTTTAAAATTCACAGATTATTAGAAAATAATTTTCTTTCGTGTAAAAATTCTAAGATATAACTGCTTTGTAATAGTTTTCAATAAAAATTTCCACATAAATCATGCTTTTCTTTCATTTCATTCAATTATTGATCAATTTTGTAATGACTAGATGAAAAAAAAGTTATACTAATATATGCTGTGAAGGATTAATTAATATAACAGTTATTGTTAACATAATTCCTTCCTTCCTTCCTAATATAAATTATTAATAAACAAGCACTATTATCAGATAAAATGAAACAAATCAAATTTGTTCAGAAACTTTTTCTTTAGTAGTAGTCAGCTGTTTTACATGTTAAACAATAAAGATATCTCAAAATCATATCTAAGTAAAAATTTTCTATTATCATCATCTTTGTTAATAGTATGTATTTAGTGATGATTTATATGAAAACTTTCATGAAAATCTTTGTCAATGGTGATTTTAAAGATTTTTTTTCTTAATTTTTCCATTCAAAGAATGATATATTAATTCTTCTAAGATTTTAAACTCCATTAATTGTTTTCACTAAGGATCAATAAATATTTTTTCTATTTCTGTCACTAGATTAATATACATTTACAACCTTCATTAATAAATAATTAATGCATTCATTTATGACTATTTTATTTCAAAACTCGATTCCAAACTTATGCATTTTGGAGATATTACCTTTCATAAAGAAGAACCACTTTTTCCATTTAATATTCATTATATCTAGACTGTTTCAATCTTGTATTGAAGTTACATTCACTTTATGCTTAATTTGAAATTCTTATGATATATCCATTTGTTAATTTAGCAATTATACCGCGATAATCGGGATAAATAATGCATGTAAAATGGGTGATCATTACCAACGATTTTTCAAGAAATGTCAGGAAAAAAGAAATGTGCTAAACATACTAATCTTCTAAGCTGATCATTCTATGTTTTTTCTTGATAGCTATAGACTCGATATCATCCTTGTTTATTTTAGCATTCATTGTAGGGGTAAATAAGAAGAGAAATAATTATTCATATGCAGTACCGGCTCTAGAGGTCCCAGCCCCTCTATGCAGCTTTCTTGTAACATCTACTCAGCAATATACAATATTGCTGAGTAATAAGATTGAGAAAATGATAATTTTGGCGCCTCAATGTGGGTGCATCGTCTGCTTACCGGGTTAAGCCGGTCCTGTCCACAGGTACTTCAGGTAAAGATGGACAGTTACTGACGAGTGATGAGCGAGTGCCGTCGGATAAAAACGAAGTGCTAAAGAGAGCTACCTGGAGAGCGAATGTAATTTTGGTTGCATATATAGTCGGCTATATCTCGAGGCCGCGATAATTCAAATTTGGAGTGCAATAATTGGAACTTCGGTATCAAATTATAAACCGTGATAAATTGAGAATCGCAATAATCGAAACCGCGGTAATCGAGGTATTCCTGTATTTATTGCTTCAAATTCTAATAAATTTTTATAATGCCAAAATCATTTTCCATTAATAGTCGGTATTATTATTTTTTCTTATCTTCTTGACCTATTTCTTCCTACAAACATTTAATGGCACAATTTTCAAATCATGTTACTGGATAGTTTATCATAATAAATACATTAATTTTTCAAAAATTATTTTTTTCAAATAATAATATTATAATAATAAAATGCTATCAGAATGTACAACAGATTGCAGGAAATTATATACAGTATATAACCTAAGCTACGTGTTTTATTTCATAAAATGGAAAGTTTTAGATTATTCTGTATCCAGCTCCAGATCTAGATATTTTGTCACCTGAGGCAAAATTAGAAAATGGCATCCCCTCTCCTCTTCACTCATGCACATTAATACATAAACATATCTAATACTTTAGAACTGGGAATGTAATGATGTCAGATATATAGTCATTGAGAAACATACAAAAACTTGGATTAGTATGGAATATAGTAAACCTAGACTAGGATTATATACAGGTTTTAATAAAAATAAAGAGGTATCTATTTTAAGAACAAAACAGCAAATATGCATTATTTATTATAATTGATATCCTGACTGCAATATGCCAATGCAGGAAACATGAGGAAAATATAAATATTTTATTTTGTTTAGACAGATTATCATTCAATCATACAAATAATAATTTAATTTGCATTAGTTTCTCTCTCCCTTGATAAGCATTATCTGTTAGAAAAATACACCATTATATCTTTGTAATCAATTTTATAGCACAAAATATTGTCAAGATAAATATAATTAAGCTTGTGTGTGAAATTGCAAGTATATTTTCGCATTCTCTTAGAATTTTCACTTTAGGCAACCACCTTGCTTACATCATCCTACATCTGGTGGTGCTGTTAACATTATGCAAAATCTAGAGTTGCAGATGTCATAAAATTATTAAAAAAGTAATAAATAGGGAAAATGTTAAATTACTATGGAAAAAGTCCACTATTAAGATTATTATTATTAAATAATCAACCGTACAGATGTAAAGATACATATGAATAACAAACTATACTAAATTAATTTTCATTGAAAATTTATTATTATTTTTATTTTTTATTAAAAATTAATATGATTTTCCTAAAAATAAATATCTGTAGTCACTTCTCATTTAATATTAATTCAGTCAACATCATTTAGTTCTTACATTGAAAGCAAAAACTAAATTAACTAATTAAAAAATTAAAGCCTCTAATGCAGTAAAAAAGAATAAAGTTCTATTTTCTTTTAATTTTCCTTCATAAAAGATAGAAAATGATTAGAAATTTATAATAGATATAGAAAAACCATGTAATCACATTTTATATAGGGCACCAATTCAAGTACAGGTAGTCCTCGACTGACAATGGTGGTATAATCAAAAAAATTCTGTGATTGGTCAATGTAATTCAATGGATTGAATCCCTGACCCAATGGTTTGATGTATGGAAAGCATCCTTTTTTATGTCTGGTTCTTATAGTTTTGTATTCTCTATGTTTATTAAGATAATGTATAGTGTCCTAGTAAACATTAATAATGAAAAATCCATAAATTTTAGGCATTTATTACTAATAATCATTCTGAATTATGAAAACAGTTTGAAACTGAACCTAGTCATAAGTTGGATTAACAGTATACAATATTGTTTATCAACACCTTATCAAACTATATTGCACATAGAACAATGGATTGGCTATATGGAAACATTTAGCCAGAGTTAACCAGAGGATCTGGAATCCAGTTATGATCCTACCCCATGGAAAATTTATATCAAAATCTGGAGTTCATTGATTCCTGTCCTCTATTGCAGTGGTGCGCAATTTGGAGGGGTCGCAGAAAAATTGTTGGGTGTTGTGAAAATTTTGAGAAATTCTTATGTTGGCTCTCAGTTGGCAATGAGTATTTGGATTGAAGAAAAAGGCAATAAAAATATTAATACAGTTTGCATCAACTTATTTGTGTGAAACTGGTTTTCAAAATTAACTTGTAAATAAACAAAATATCGGTCGTGTTTAGATCCCAAAAAGAATTTACAGCTTACCGTCTTAAATATTAAGCCTAGTATGGAAGAAATTATGAATTCTATGAAAGCACAGTCATCACATTAATTTAATTAAAAAAATTGCTTTTTAATGTATTATAATTTTTTTAACATGCAGTTTTTTCAAAAATCTTGTCAAATGATATGTACTGAAATATACTACGTATGAAGATATGAATTTGTATGTGGTAAAACAAATTTTATTATTACTATCTTTATATGTTTATAATACGATGGTAACAACAAATAGGTCATGTAAAATTTCAATCTGAGTATGAGGGTTGCGAGTGTAAAAAGGTTGCACACCACTACTATATAGTCTGCCTGGCATAGAATCTAAACTGTCAGCACCAGTACTTAGTAAATACTAATTACTTAATAGTGCTGTCAGCACTACTAAGTAATTAGTGAGTGCTTGAAAAATGATTTTAAAAAAACTTGATTATAGACATAATACCTGTGAATTCTAAGTTATCTTTTATTAGAAAATAATTCCCTTTACCTGCAAAGTATGACATATAATTGCTATTTAACATTTAAATTATATTTTTATTTCATTTCATTTCATAATGGAATAAAATGAAATAAAAACAAGAATAATGGAATACAGTGGTACCTTGGTTAACGACTGTAATCTGTTCCAGCGGAACGCGTTTTACACGGTTTCGGTTTGCACGATTTTTTCAGGAACGTATCTACCGTGTAAATCGAGGGATGACTGTACTTAACATAATATCGCGGTATTTCAAGATAGCGGAAATTCGAAATTTTCATTAAAATCTGTGAAATAAGAAATTTTAATTGATTTAATTGCGAAATACAGTGGTACCTTGGTGAACAATGCAAAAAAATTAGCATTAATAAAATGAATTGTTCATGGAAACAGTTTTTAATTATCAATCTCCATCAGAAGGACAATTGGGCTCACTTTGGAGTTTTTGACAAACGAAGTACCAGAAGGATAATTTGGCTCACTTCGAAGTTTTTTGACAAACAAGCCCCCAGAAGGATAATTGGGTTCACTTTGGAGTTTTTTGACAAACGAACCCATAAACACCTCGGCATTCCTGCTGAACCGCTCTTCCGATCTAAACGAACCCGTAAATACTGATTAGCAGCATAGATTCAACGATTATTATACAGATAAGATTTGATTTTGCCTTTTCATAGCGAATAAACAGTGATATGTTATTTATCAATCTTCATCAGAAGGACAATTGAGCTCACTTCAGAGTTTTTTGACAAACGGACCCGTAAACACTGATTAGCGCCTTTATTGTTAAAAAATAACAATTTACTGAGCTAATTAATCACATGATGCGATGACAAGCTGTTTTACAGAGCTCTATTTTGTCGGAAGTTCACATAATCAGGAGTCGTTAACCAAGACATTTTTCGAAAACTCGTCGTTAACCAAAGCCGTTGTTATCAGAGGCCATCGTTAACCAAGGTACCACTGTATTTAGTAATATTACTTATCAAATATTTTGTAATATTATTAAAAATTACTAAATATCCCTTTTAATACAATAAAGCACTCTACAAATGTAACTCTGACTTATAATACTAAATCTATGAGAGCTTTTAGTTTCACTTAAACACAAAAACATTAAAAATCACAACTTTTCAATTAAAATTGTGATTAAATGAGATCTAACTGTATAGTAGTACTGCACTACTAATTTATTATACTATAGGAGTATTTATTTTACAGTTTCATATCCTGTTTGACATTGATAATGCATTGATTGAATCATCATTTATTAATATTTAACTTTGTTTTGACCATTATTTTTAAGATATTCTAGGAAAAACTCAATGCCGAAGAAATAAAAAGTATTAAAATATAAATTTTATTAAAATCAGCAATTGTTATAAAATATTTCTTGATTGATACTGATCCATTTCATAATTTTTCTAATGAAATTAAAAATTTTAACGGAATGAATTTGTACAAAAATTGTATTTTAAATAACAAATGAGAAACTAAAATTATAGAATTAAATGTTGAAGCCAAAACTGGCTGTAGAATTTTTAAGGCTGAATGAAAAATAATCATGAAGATGAAAAATGCAAAGCCATTATAGTGTAAATGCAGTGACTAGCATGCTTAGAATAACCCTTATCTAGAACATTTTAAAACTATGATTAAATAAATGAGAGTTTATAAAGAAATAGTTTTCATTTAAAGGTACAAAAAAATGTTTGAAAAATAGTCAATGACTACTTGAAACTTTCTTTAAATGTATAAATATAATGGATTGTAATTGTAACTTGTAGATAGAAAATTATTTCTCATCTCTATATTGCTTATTTAAGAATATTAGGGTATTTTACAGCATGTGATCAAAATAAATGCTCAACTTGAATATTTTGCCTTATTTTAAGGAATATTTGTATAATTTTATAAAAAAAAACTGTATGTATTTAATATATAAAAACAAATTTTGTATATTTATGCTATAATTTTTTTTAATAACTTTATTATTATTTCAAATTTTTTTTATATATATTATGTCATTTATAAAAATATATTGCATTCCTTTACTAAACTTGTACTAGATCTTGTTTTTATAAAAGTATTATTGAAGTTTCATTAATTTGTTTTAACAGCATTTGTATACAGTTTTTTCATAAATGTTGATCCAATAAACTAAGGTATTTCAAAACTTTTTTTATTCCTGAAGTTTCTTAATTATATAATCAATCACTCAATATGCACAGATTATTCTGAGAGGCTTACAATGATTTTCCTAATCTTCTCTTTTTATTCACTGCTTCTCAATAAAACAACTTATTATTATTATAGAATAAAATAATTGGGCTCTCCTAATGTCAGCCTCCCTTTAAAATACAGCTAAAAAAAAATCTGAATGCTTTTCAAAAATTTATTAGTCAGTCCTGCTAAGCTGCCTCAAAGTGGCGGAGGAGTGTACGTGGACGGAATAGGCGATGCAAGTTAAAAATTTTATTTCTTGTAGGGTCACCCTGGGCTGAAAGGCTATTCCATTATGCTCAACTAAATGCTAGATGTCCTTACCTCGGTGATGTTTTTCTAGTATGCAATGATGCAAAGCAGAAAACGAAAGCCCACCGGCTCGGACATTGCCCGGGTTAACAAGGTCTGTGTCTGTGAGTTAGGCAGAGACTCACATTCGGAAAGTTTACTACACTGGTGGCGAAAGCAGCACCAACCCAAGCCTGCTACTGCAATACACATACCCATAGTAGGAAACGGGTCACCACATCAGAGCCCAGCCAGCCAAAGTGTTTCCCTGGAAACTCAGCCAGAGACCACCAAGGCTTGTACACCATGCTAACACATGAAATGGCCAACTGACATGAACAAATTCATCATGCATACATAGTACACAATTACAAAATTAGAAACCGACATTACAGGGTATAGAAGGGAACTCTATGACAGATTCACAAACAGATACTCAAACATCACAGTTACAGAACAATGCATAGCAGATCAAAGAAGAACCATCATCCACAGAAACCTCATACCACACAGTACATTAGAAAGCATTAAAATTCAGGTAGCACAACAAATATCACAACATGAAACCGATTTACACACACAAATAGAACACGAAGTGGAACAGACATCAGAAATAACATACATTGATGACAACATGCAGCCCATCAACAACACTGATGCAGACCTAAATAAACTCACTTACTTTATAAATCCAATCACTATTAGCAGTTGAGTCTTTGTTACAATGCACAGTAGCTAACATTTTCGGTAATGCTATACCATCTTCAGGCTACATACAAAATCAAACTACATTCTACATTCCATAATGCTTTTCGAATAAGAAAAGCCAAAACAAAAACAAAAAACAGTTGCCATGGTGATTTAGTCGTCACGAACGTTTATAAGATAATGTTCTTATCATTTTTAACCAAGTTAATCTTTTTATTTTTAAACACCATGTCTTCTTTTACATAGATGTTATTATCTACAACCGCCTACGACGTCTACTTCATAGTTCCAAGCTGGGGGGAGATCTATTGCAGTCCTATCATTTATTAAACACTCCTTCTCTTTCCTAGATTTTATTTCCACAGTTTCTGTGGTTAGGGCTTGCTTGATATGTTTTAGGGTCTGATAATTTCTGCTTCATCCCAATGTATTCGTATATCACTACTATAAGCTTCAATTGCCAGTGCCGTGATTAACCGCCCTTTGGTTAAATCCATCTTATGTTCATCTATCCTCTATGCTAGGGTCGTAGTGGTGAACCAATGTACGATGCGGCAGACCCTATGGTTTTCCTTTCGACCGGTATCTTATATACCACCCCTTGCTTCTCCATGTCTTTCCAGGGGTCTTTCTCATTCCTAAGTAGGTCAAACACTGTCAGTGCTCTTTGTATTGCTACATTCTTGTTCAATTTTTTAGCAGCTTTATTGACAAAATTAAAATTCTTCAAGTTAAAGGGGGCTATCATATACCATTCCTGTTGTGTCAGCCGTTTATCCCTCCGTGTTGTGTTATTGCGTGTTCCGCTGAGCTTTTCTTGTACTTTCTTATGCTCTCCATAAATACCCTTGTATAACCATGCTGCTCCCCATCTCGTCTGATGTAATCCAACTTCTTCTTTAAATCTGACGATTCCATGCAGTATAAAATGGCTCTCTTGTAAAAATATCTAAAAGCTGCTTTCTTATATGTGACCGGGTCTTAGGACTAATTAGGTATAAGTATTGGCTCATATGTTGGTTTCTGGTACACCGATGTCTTCAGTCTTCCTTTCTCAACAGTTATATCTATATCTAAATAATGTATATTGCAGTGGTTGATTTGCTCCTCCCTTAGGGTTAGGCCATAGCTGTCTACAGTGAAGGCCATACTAAACATCCATGGTTCCATTGCGATGTCAGTTTCGTGTTTCCACACTACCATGACATCGTCAACGCATCTAGCATAGAATCTTACTTTTGGTTGGAACTGCAGTAAATTTTGGCTCTCTACCTTCCTAAGAATGATTTCAGCAAGGGGGGCTGCCTATGGGCACCCCTGTAGTTTGTTCATATATCTTGCCCCTGAACTGGAAATACAAGCCATTGCAAATAACATGGGCTATATCTCTGAGAAGGGATGGAATTTTCTGGAATTGTGGGAAATTCTCTATCATGAAACGGTAGAACTCAATGCAAGTCTGTTCAAGCTTCAAGTTTGGGTAAAGACTCTCATAGTCGTATGTCGTTAGAATGTCACCTTCTTCGAACTCCGTTCCCCGTAACTTCATCAGTACGTTGATTGTCGAGGTTGTTGAATTATCACTTCTGTCCAATATGTTTGTGCACCATTTAGCCAGAGTTTTCTCTAGATTAAACATGGGTACATTTCTCTTCTTTATAGATACTATCGGTCTTGCAGCCAGGGGGTTCTTGTGTGTCTTCGTGTAAGCGAACAGTCTCGGACATGCTATAACTTTGTCTTATTTCCATATTGTTGGGAATTGTTTGTCTGATTATCCTTTCAACTTCTGCTGCCCTTTTTTAGTGGGGTCCACTGGCAATAACTTTGGTGCTGTCTGCTTGATATACTCCTCCAAAAATGCATCGTAATTATTTCTATCTAGGAGAACTATCTTCTTGGTTTTATCCTCCCTAGTGATTGTGTAACTATTATCCTCAAGCCACTTAACGGTCCTGTTAATCAATAGTTGGTCTTGCATTGCGTGTTTAGATCTTTCCCCATCCTTTTTCTGCTAACTTTTTGGTTTACATACATCTGAGTCTCTCTTTCTCCAATTCATCAATCCAGCCGAGCATGTCCTCTACAATCGGTATTTCCTCAATTATTCCTTGGTCTAACATCACAGCACAGGATGATCCTTTCATCAGGACTTGTTGTGCATATGGGGGTACAGGGATGTCTCCTATTACAGTAATAGCTTTATTTAAGTCTACGTGGGTTTTTTTCTTAAATGTTAATTCCTTCCTAAAAATCCATCTAATTTTTTTAATATATCTGCTTCTTAATTTCTCTTTAAGAGCTTTCACTTCCTCCTCAATTGTGACTAAAAATTGTAAGAGTTCTCCATTAAGCAACATGCTATTCCTAGTGGCTTTTTCCTCGTGGAACGTTTGGAAGTATCTCCTTTTGGCATCGGTAATCTCGGCTTTCAGACATACCTGTCTCGTCTTACAAGACATACCTGTCTTGTCTTGTCTTACTTCACTGACAATTTGATTCTAAATATTGACATGGGGTATACTTCATTTATCTTGAATTCATCCAAAATTTTCCAGGTTTCAAAAGCTATTGTCATTCTTTTGCTTATTATCCTATACTTCTTACGTAGTTCTCTACTTTCGAGCTGGCTCTGCTCTCCATCATTCGTATCTCTTAGTTCACTGTTTCTACTCGTAATAATAAACTTACTTTATAAATCCAAGCACTATTAGCAGTTGAGTCTAGGGATTGCAATACCGGTAAATTGCGAATTTTAGCCTCAAATTGTTACCGATAATTCTACATTGTTTTTACCGATAATTCGGTAAATATAATTATATTATACTTTTTTGTTTATATTCGCTGGGCCCTGGTCGCTGTGGTGGTAGCACTGAATAATAGTAGAGATACTTTGTGGCTGAGTGCATGTGCATCATTATTCACTACTGTGGGGTCCTGGGGAGTCTTATTGACAAAATTTTTGTGTTTCGGCATTAAATTCCTGACACCAAATTGTGGTATCAGTGTGTGTCAAAAAACTGAGTGTGGGCCCATCTAAAATGTTGAATGTCAGGTCTGACACCAGGAGCAGTTTAGACAGTGTTGCTCCAGCACGATGAAGAATATTTATATGAGTGCAGGTCAGGATTGTCGCCTAAAAACTGTGAACGATGTGGGTAAGCGACATGTCAGGTCCAAAAGTGAAGTGAGAAATGCGGAAACAATCAACAATTAAACTATATATAAGTAAATAATATATTTAATATAAAATATTTTTAACAGGAAAATGTATGGGGGAAATATATTCAAATGGTGTATGATTCTTTAATAATTATTAAACCAACAAGTGTCGAATCTGAAAGAGCTTTTTCTACGGCGGGATTATTTTGTACAAAAATTAGATCACAATTAGGAGACCAAAGTATTGATCAGTTATGTTTCTTACCTGCTTATTTTTTAAAACATGTTGATAAATAGAGCACGTATTTAATTATAGATTTTACAATTATTTTCATTGTGAAAAATTATTCATGTAAAAGTATTACTTATAATTTGTTATAAAATTGTTGAATTTTATTTACATTATGTTCAGAATACAATTTATTTTCATACTTTTGTCATAGTATATAACAATTAAATAAAATGTCTTATTGTTATGAATTTTTATTTTATATTCACGGTTTAAAGAATTCCCGGTAATTTACCAGTATACCGGTTTTGTTTGAAAATTTTACTGAATTATCTGTAATAGAAAAGGTTGGTAAATTTGCAATCCCTAGTTGAGTCTTTGTTACAATGCACAGTAGCTAACATTTCTACGGTGGATTATTTTGTACAAAAATTAGATCACAATTAGGAGACCAAAGTATTGATTAGTTATATTTCTTACGTGCTTCTTTTTTTAAAACATGTTAATAAATAGTATTTAATGTTGATAAAACGTATTTAATTATAGATTTTACAATTATTTTCATTGTGAAAAATTATTCATGTAAAAGTATTACTTATAATTTGTTATAAAATTGTTGAATTTTATTTACATTATGTTAGAATACAATTTATTTTCATACTTTTATCATAGTATATAAGAATTAAATAAAATGTCTTATTGTTATGAATTTTTATTTTATATTCACGGTTTAAAGAATTCCCGGTAATTTACCAGTATACCGGTTTTGTTTGAAAATTTTACTGAATTATCTGTAATAGAAAAGGTTGGTAAATTTGCAATCCCTAGTTGAGTCTTTGTTACAATGCACAGTAGCTAACATTTTTGGTAATGCTATACCATCTTCAGGCTACATACAAAATCAAACTACGTTCTACGTTCCATAACGTTTTTCAAATAACAAAAGCCAAAACAAAAACAAAAAGAATGGCATAAGAAACAGGTAAGTATGCAGAATATAAATAAAAAGATAAGGTCTAATGAACTAGAGTTAACTGAAAATCAGCATAGAGCAGATTTTACAATAGTGCCATATGCACTAAAACGATTCAGAGCAGTAAATAGAGTAATAAAGGAAAGAGGAAAGAAACCAGCATTCAAAAGGGCACAAACTGTACGGCACACTGACGTTTCGGAGCACAATAAATACTATTGTGCTCCGAAACGTCAAAAATGTTTACAAACAAGAAGAGAGAACTGGAGTTTTTGAGATACCTTTGAAAAATCTAGAAAATGATAGAAAAGAAGTGTATATTGGAGCGACAGCAAGAAATCTGAAAGATAGGCTAAATGAACATAAAAGGAACATAGAAAAAGCTAATTTGAACACTGCTCTAGCTAAAAGATCATACGAGTGTAATGTGTAAATAGAGTGGGAGGAAAGCAGAATACTCGAGCCTTTTAATAACATGAATGAGCTATTTACCACAGAAGAGTTACAAATATATAAAGGTAGTAAAAATGGGATAGTAATTAACAATAGGCAAATGAATAATATATCTAAAGCCTGGAAGTTTGCTTTGCAACAAGGTTCCCAATATAATATTAACTGAAAATAATTTTTGATACAAATATAATTTTATATTTCTAGAAGTTACTATGAAATTGGACTTATATTTTTCTGTGTGTAAATGAAATTTTAATTAAATTAATTTTATTTTGTTAGACTTTAGCCTTAGATATAAGACTCTGTTAGAAATTCAAAATTAATGTGGAATTTTTTTGAATTTTTGAATTTTAATTCTTAAAGTTACATTTTTAGTTCTAGAACTGTAGCGTTTTATATTGTATTCCATTAAGTGTTTGTAAGAGCTGATGATGGCATAGAAGCCGAAAATGTTATTCAGATTAAATGGTTATGTTAAAAAAATACTGGACTGCTTATGTGTGCTTAGAATTTGTTTAATAGTTATTTAAAAGTATTGGCTGTAAATATTATATAAATTAAAATAGTAACAATTTAGTTTAAAAATTTAATTATTACAGAAATAATTGCAATATAAATAAAATAATTTTTGATATAAGTATCACTTGATTGTTTTTCTGCATGTAATAAATACTTTGATTAATATTAATCATAATATATATAATAATAAACAATTTTTTTTGGGACCAATGTTTTCTAACATAGGTCCCAAAAACAATTGTTTCTTTTCGGTGGTTTTATCGATGTTAAACATTGATGTTCAACACTAATACTGACATTATCCACTTGCTCTTGGATAATATCACATTTGAAATTTGAAGAAATTATTGCACAAGAGCAATTTTTATTTATTGGTCTTGTGGGTGTGTATCTGCATAGACAATTGAGATTAGGCGAGAGAAGATAAATATAGTAGATCCAAGAGTTTAGGTAGACAGTCAATATATACAGGCTGATCAAAAAGTCACCAAAAATTCTGGCCCAAACATTAATATAGTTCTGTTGTTGAGAGCCATGAAGAAGTCGCATTGGAGGATTTTCCCTCATCCATACATGGCTGTTGTGGCTAGTCAAGTACCACACCCATGTTAAACATACCTTGTCTGTGAACAAAACTGTTTCCAGAAAATCTGTGTCTTTGGCAGTCTTTCAATATAGTGGAGATGAAGCACAATTTGGCCAACACGGATTGATTCAAGTTAAATTTCTAAGGTGCGAAGCTCAAAATCTATACTCTGAAGAGGATACATTGTGAGGACAAAAAGTGCTTATCTTGTCTCTTTCTATCACCTCCTGAAGATTGGCAGTAGAGTTTTTGATCACACTTGTATTATAATTTCTTATATATGGTAAATTTTACTGTTTTATTATTTTTGCATTTCAGTTCAGAAATTCTAATTTTATTGCAATATGTTTTTTTCGTTTGTGCTGAGTTTTACAAATAATCTTCAATGTTATCCAGTTCTTATTGGTTAACGTCAAGATTATCTGGATAACAATAAAAATGAAATAAATTACTTTCTAATTCTGTCTTTATCCACTATAGTTGGATAATGTTGACATCTCCTGGTTATTCTTGACATTAACTGGATTTTGCACATTACCTATAACATATATATTACTCAGAAACATGTTTTCAAAGCAATGTTTAGGTGACCATTTATTATATCTGATTCATCTTCCAGAAGTCTATTTTTGAAGTTTTGTTTAATTACTCCTGTATACTCTTCTAAGATATTACATTGTTGTAGCATTTTATGTAGTTAAAGTCTGCAATAGATAGATGGGATGTAATAGGGGCAGCTTTACATTAAATGGTATCTAATATACATAAAATGAGTAAGGAAATGGGAAAAATGAACAGAAGAAAGAAGAGAGATCAATTTTCTTTGTTATGAGATGGGGCTACTGAAAAAAAATTATGATATTGATTATAGTGATTATTATAATGATTGGTTTTGGCAGTGGTTCTCAATCACTGTGCCATGGCACACTAGTGTGCCACCAAACCTTTGACAGTATGCCGCAAAAAATTAAGAATGAATTGTATTTATATATAAGAATTGTATGATTCATATATATTAATAGTAAAACATGATTGGTGAATATCCCTTTTGCAATCAAACCACCGTACTGATTCCTATAAATAGGGTATTATTAGAAAAATATAATCTCAACAGCCAAAATTTTTTGTCATTATTCATAATTTAAAAATTAAGGAAAAAAATTTAAATTAAAATTATAATTTCTCTGAAAAGACGAAATCAGCAGTGGCACTATAACTTAATAATGACGGCCATTTAATGATCTCGTTTGAGTGTGTCTGTAATCTGAATATAATAAATAGAAAAAATACAATAATCTGTTAATAAAAATTTTTTGTTAAATCTAAATTATTATTTAAAATATTTAGGTGTGCCACCAAATTTTGAAATATTAAAATGCGTTCGTCAACAGAAAAAAGGTTGAGAACAACTGAATTATGGTGATTATTCCAACCATAATCATAACTGAAAACAAAATTTATTGAATTTTAAAACCATATATTGGAACCAACTAAATTACCATTGTTCTTGGATTAAGTTTTATTTATGTATAGAGATCTTTTTATTAATACGACTTTTGTTATGATTTGGAAATTGTATATTTGTACTAATATATTCTTCACTCACTCATGAATATGTAATTACGACTACTTTTGTTGAAAAAATAATTTCATTTAGAAAAACAAATTAGCAAAATTGTGTGTGTTATATTGTAAATATCAATAGTTTAATATGTAAGACAATCCCCAACTTACATAGAGCCAACATTTATAGATCTGTATTTACATAGGAATATTTTTAGGCAATGAGTCGAGCCTGAACCTGGATCCTCCAAGATGGTAAGTGACTACTCCACCACCATGATTTATGCACTTATTCTTTAATATAATTATTTTTAATGTTACACACTAGTACTGCATAATGTATATTCTAACTTATGTAGGACTTCACAGAATAATCTCCTTATGTAAATTGGGGACTGCCTATATTTTAAAACTGATTTTATGATGCAGAAAGTATAACCATAAAATTGATTAATTAAATCTGAGTCTATTGAATTCAAGTTCATTATCTTATATGTAATAATTTACATAAATTTGAGTTAATATTCCAGGAACAATCTTACAGATAATTCCTAATTATATATTTTATAATCAAAATATTTATCCATTTATTTTAGAACATTTGATTTAAAGATGGAATCCCAACCAAGAGGTTTAACAGTTACTGAAGATGATATCATTTTAGTAGCTGGAATTAATGATGTAAGTTAAGTTTATTTATGTTAAACTAAAATTTGACCATTTTCTTATTTTTACACTTTGTATCTTTTTTTTTTTTTACCAAATCTAAACAATTAACTAATATTCATTTTCTGAATAGAAATTAATAAAACTAATTGAAATTAATAAAATTTTTATCATCATCAATTTTATTTTATTTTTTTTAAAACCTGATTTATTGAAATTTGTTTTAATCTTGCCTCTTTATCTCAGTTGCTTATAATATTAATATAATTTATACAGGTATCCCTCCTATAACACGGCTTTCTACAACACTGTTTCACTTTAACACTATTTGAAAATTGCAGAAACTCTCATATAACACTGTACTTCGACAACACAAATCATTTTCAATAATTTCTGTAAATCCATATTAGGGACACACCAATACACACTTAAAATGATATCATTGAGAAATACTTTGCTAAAATTAGTCATAAATGCAATTTTGCTAGTTTGCCATGAGAGGGATGATATGCAGTATATTTTCAATTTTGATTTGAAATTGAGTTAATTGACGACCATTGAGTATTTTGTATTCAGTTCTTGGATAAAAAATAAATTTTTATTCTTCAATAGAAAAATATGAAAGAACAGAAAAACTTTTTTATTCATAAATTTTTTTGGTATATGTTAAGGAATGATTGTTTTCTAGAGGATTGTTGTGGGTTAGATTACAAAATTTGTAAAGAGAGAAGATACACCAACTTTTAAATTCATAAAAAAGTCCAGAAAGTGAAGTTCATATTGTTAAAGAAGAAAATGTTCACATTTGAAGAAAACAGTGATAAGGAAGATATAATTATC
The DNA here is from genome assembly GCA_000484575.1 of Olivierus martensii. Taxonomy (NCBI): domain Eukaryota; kingdom Metazoa; phylum Arthropoda; class Arachnida; order Scorpiones; family Buthidae; genus Olivierus; species Olivierus martensii. Next base: position 9,385 of record AYEL01051136.1, on the reverse strand, counting down.
ATATGAATGTTATATAGGCTGCATATTTTTTTCTTTCCTTTTGTTTTACGTATATTGTTTTTTAAGGGCTTACATATATATTTTTTCTTTCCTTATGTTTCGTATTATTAATATTCTTAATAAACATTAAGTTTCTTATATGGAATTAAAGAAAGTTATTTGTTTTTAATTGGTTTTGGAACGTAACTCAAATTATTTGTTTTGAATTGGTTTTGGAACATAACTCTCCTTTTTGTATTGATTCTAGGTCTTTATATAACACGGTTTCACACAACACTGTGTTTTTCAGGAACCTATCTACTGTGCTATAGGAGGGATATCTCTATACTAGCGCTTCTCAAACTTTTTTCATTCGTGAACCCGTTTTTTATTATGAGATTTTTCGTGACTCCAGGTATTAAATATAAAATAAAAATACAAGTACATAAATCATTTACACACTTATTAAGATGAACACAATCAAACAACTACACTGAAAATTCATAAACAAGTACATAAATCATTTACACACTTATTAAGATGAACACAATCAGCAAACTACATTGAAAATACATATGTTGTCATACGTTAAATATTGGACGTTAGACAAGTATATAAATCATTTATACACTTATTAAGATGAACACAATCAACCAACTACATTAAGTCATTTACACACTTGTTAAGATGAACACAATCAACCAACCACAGCTTACACACTTATTAAAATGAACACAATCAGCCAACTACACTGAAAATAGTCCAAATGTTAAATATTGGGCATTTGTGGAAATTACATATAAACTGAAATTCAAGTATTTGAATTTAATTTTTGTAATTACATATAAACTGAAATTCAAGTATTTGAATTTAATTTTTGCGACTCCTTACATATAAACTGAAATTCAAGTATTTGAATTTAATTTTTGCGACCCTACATATAAACTGAAATTCAAGTATTTGAATTTAATTTTTGCGACCCCACCATTTCGCTTCACGAAAAAAAATATAAATCTAATATAAAAAAAAAATCTAAATCGCTTCACGACCCATAGTTTGAGAAGCGCTGCTCTATACTATTGGCAAATTATGTTTTTTTTTTTTTTTTTTTTAAAAATTATAATTATTTTTTTATTTAAATATTGTTTTTTTTTTTTTTTTAATGAAAAGCATTGAACAATAATATTTGTAAATCCTAAATAATTGAAATAGAAAATTTTATTACTGAAATTAGTATATATTTTTTAATAAATTTTTCAATGATTTAATTGCAAAACAAAATATACAAATTTTCATTTTGCTTTATTCTTTATTACTAAAATTTTTCAACATAACAATAGCTTCCAGAATTTTATTTTTCAGACATAATGATTACTATTACTGATCTAAATATGGCAAATACATAAGTCCTTGTGGAGGGGTACAAAGCCCAAAATACATCTTCAATGGCAATGAAAAATATAATATCTGTAAATAAATTATTGTTTTAAAATACAGTACACTCTTGAGTATCCGGTTCGCGACTATCTGGCCTAGTTTTCTTTTATCATAATTAAATGAGGAAGGCAGGGCGTTGCATTGGCAACATTGCAAAGGCAATGGAAGCGGGCATCTGCTACGATGCTCCTACGTGTCGAATGCAAAATACAAGTTGTGACAGGAAAAGAGCAGTGTTCTGCTCGTTGTTCATTGTGTGAGGCCCGCATGGCCCGCAGACCCGAGGACGATGTTGACAGGAGTTGGCCTAAAGAGCGGTGAGCAACGCGCGTAAGGACGGGTAATGAGAGTCGGCAGGTAGAACAGAGACGATGTTTAACAAAAACAACTTCCTTTATTAGAGAGAGATCTTTAACATTTTTCTCTTAACTAAAGAGAAGTACCTGAACAAATACACTAGAACTCCGGCCTATCCGGCTTTTTTGTTATCTGGCCTGTCCTTCCGCCACATTAGGCCAGATACTCAGGAGTGTACTGTAGCTGTCTTCATTTCTGATAATGGCTAAATCTCAATGTTGTAGATCAACTATTCAAATTGCAACATTTACTTTGAGAAAGCTTAAAATACATACAGTCAAACCCTGATAAGATGCCCTCCGTTAAGCTGCCACCCTCGCTAACTGCCAAGAAATTTGGCAGAACGAATTTTCCCTGTGTTAATTGAATAGGCAAACCCCGATCAGATGCCATCCGTCAGTAGAAAAGTCTAAACAAATATTCCTTTTAGTATTGTATTTTTTCTCGTTAATCTGCCAAGGGTATATGAGATTTCTTACATCTCAAAATTCATCAGTACTGTATATACAGTATTAAAAGCTCTCTGGATTCATTTGTAACCAGTGGGTGGGAGATGAAGTTAACGGTTAATCGTATCTTTTTAAGCCTGGTTCATACTTAGGTTGTAGAAAATTTAAGATTGTAAGAACCAAATTGTTTCCATTATTTATTGCATACCGAGCAAATAAGGATAGTGTACAGTAAGCTGTGTACATTGTGTTTTATAGAGAATTCAAAGTAGAGGATCAAAACAGCAGATGGATATATTTTCTATATAGTACTGTGCATATACTACTATAAAATATATAATATTTTAGAAATGGTTGTTTGAATGTAAAATATAAATGTACTGTATTTTATTAAATTTAATAAATTCAGAGTTCATTTTCATTTCCATACTTCAAGTGTTTTCGATAAACTGCCAATGCTGATTAGCCACCAAAATCACCCCAAATGGATAGTGGCGTCTTATTGGGGTTTGACAGTATAAGCAATCCTCTAGTACTATAAACATGAAATTTCATTTCAAATTTCACAAAATTTCAGAAATTTTTACAAGAATTTTAAACAATATGATAGCAGAATGCTCTAGCAACCAATATAATGTAAAATTACACATTTAGTTAATATATGACAGTATTTCAAAATGGTGGCAATTATACAAAACATGGTTACTTTACAATTGGAAATTTTTGTTCAGATATGTGAAATAAGAGATTTCTAATTGGTCCAATTATAAAATATATTAAAAAAAAAAAAATTTCAGTATTTTTGGAGGCCAAATAATAGCATGTTATCATAATTCAGATACTGCTATTATTTGACCTCCATAATTCATAAGTGAGTTTTGCTCATAATCAAATTACAAACAACAGGATAATTCACTTCAAAATAATGAAATAAACTTTCTGACATAATTCAATAATAAAAATTTAATATTACTCTAGCTGCTATTTCAAACTTAATTTGTTTAAAAATTTCACAACACAATTCACCAGAAAATGATTGATATGGAAATTTTTGTGAAACGCTTTGTATGGACTGGGTAAATGGATCCATATTAGAGTATATTTTGCAAAATTATAAATAAAATAATAATTACTATTAATATTTGTGAAGGATATTTTAATTTGCACTTTAATAAACTTATTTAAAAATTCTTTCATAAAATCAAATTGGAAAAGTTTCTTTATTATTGTGGAACCTGAGGACAATGCAAACAGGCTTTTGGCCTACTTGCGGTCTATGGCATAGATAAGGATAGTAATAAGTGCTCAACAGAATGACACAGAGACCTACGTTCATAGAAGAACAGCTTCCTTTATTTAAGAGAGAGAATTTACAATTTTAAATAAATATTTGAACATAATTTGGAGGAGAGATACCTCCATAGAATATGGGTATAAAATACAGATTTCGGCTTCTTCTATATTGGTTCCCTATCTTCTCGGCTGTGGCAATGCACAAATATCGATGAATGTCTTTATTTTTTTAGACAAAAAAAACTAACTGTCCTCCTCTGTGGATGATTTACAACCAATGTCCTTCTCTGGATGAAGACTGACTGTCCCTTTTTTGTGGACAAAGACATGATTATCATTTTCTGTGGACAAGGACCGACTGACATTTTTTGGTCGGAATCCCAAACAAATTCCTACCTGATCAACATATACATCAATATTTTTTCTCCCAGGGGAAAACATTTCCCTGATCATCTTCCACCCCTATTACATTTTTATCTGTACCCTCATTGCAACACTTGCGTGTCATATAATTCTTTATTTGGCTGTAATTCTCACTCATTTATTTTTTTCTATTGTAGAGGACAAGGTACTCTGGGCTGACTGGAATGATAAACAAATCTGACGATTGTTTACTCATAACAAGTTTAAGAAATAAACTTGTTATGAATAAAACTGTTAAACTTTTATTTATATTAAAGTTTGAATGAGTTATCTTTAATTACCGTATTACTTCGAATATAAGCCGCACTTTTTATTCGGATTTTTAAGACATAAAATCTGGGTGTGAAAAGCGAATATTTTAACATCTTATTTCTCCTGAGCTCCCACTCCCCAAAGTTCAGGCTTTTGCTTTACGCTCTGTATGCACATAGTATTATGATCTTGATTACAATTTATTCGGTAGCTTATTATGTATATTAGTACCTATTTAAGTAAATAAAAATGTTTATTTTTCAATACCTATTATAAAATCATTTTTATTTTTTCCAATTTTAAAATCCTATTGCAGCTTAAATTCAAAGTAATAAGGTAATTATTTTTTTTTTATATTATAAAATTTGAAAAGTTTTGATTTGTTTAATAAATGTGCAAAACAGTAGAATAAATTCTAATAAATCAATTATTATTAACTAAAGAATTTCAAAAATTTGGATAATAACCAAAGTATCAGTATCTTTATGAATTTATTATTATTTTGCACAAAATAATTTGAAAAATTATTCTTCATTAATATACTTTTGTGAAATAAACTTTCTGACATAATTCAATAATAAGAATTTAATATTACTCAAACTGCTATTTCAAACTTAATTTGTTTAAGAATTTAACAATACAATTTACCACATTTTCACACAAATTTTACACTATATTTGCTTTCAATAATAACAAGAATAATTTGGCAAGTATGAAAATATAAGGTAATGTGAGTGACTGAATAAGTATTTGAATATTCTACATAAATTTTTTCTTATCTGTAAAATAAATATGCTGGTTTGGTATATATCAAGATTTATTTATTTTTTTTATTAGATATCAGTCATTAGCAATGCACAGAATATGAATTCATTTCCTGTAGATTTTGAGCCTAGTTCTATCAGTATACATCCAAAAGAGCCTGATGTTGCTGTTGGAGGAACAAAAGTGAGATCAATGTTTGTTTATTTTTAGAATAATTTTTATTGTAAAAGATGTCTTTTTTAAAATTTTCTTCTAATATAGGATAGTATGGTGCATATATATCTTCTTAATGGTTTTACACTAAGTCACAAAACATCAATGCAACATATGGGTGCTGTTACTGATGTGGCATATTCTCCTGATGGAAAATATCTTGCTGCCTGTGATGCAAATCGTAAGGTTATACTTTATAGTTCTCTCACTTATGAGGTATGTTCAAATATTTAAAATTTGTTTAATTATATATATTTCTCATAGATTAAAATTTTCAATTTATTATTATTTAGCCTGCTCATAGTTTAGACTGGTGTTTTCATACTGCAAGGGTAAATTGTGTATCATGGTCACCTGATTCCCTTCATCTTGCTACAGGTAGTTTAGATACTAATATAATCATATGGAGTACTGAACAACCAGCTAAACATATTAATATCAAGAGTGAGTATTAAGATTATATAATTTACAAATAATAATCATTTAAATTTTCAATTATATTAATATAATACAATATGGGACCAATTATCTGTTATACTTGTATTCAGAATGTTCAGAAAATAGGCTATTTTCCAAAATATGGTGAAAGAGTAGAATAAAACACTTCTTAAATTATTGCCATGTTAAATCCATATTGATTTAATATTATGACAATGTTAAGAAGTGTTCTGTTTTACTCTCTCACTAATTTCTCTTCTGGCTGATGCTTGAATACTATAGTCTGTTCCACTTTGAGATGGCAGTGACGTCATGAAATGAAATCGTCTGGTGGCGTAGCACACAATAGCATATTCTTCTGCCATTAGATATTAAGTATAAATAGCACATTTTCAATAATTTATCCACTTTTTTTGTGCATAAACAGATTAATTAAGATGTTTTGCCAATACATCTGAAGTCTTTATCATTCCCTGATATAATTCTAAATACACTTTATAAAAATTTTTAATTTTATTATTGTTTTTCCATTTTTTATCTATTTATTAAAATATTTTGATAATCTAACTTAGCGTCACAACATTGACAAACATTAGCCACCCGGTTTTACCCCAGTTTCCCCTACTTGCAGAAATTGCGTCACATTCAATAATAATCATCATACGATCACATTTCATGCTATCATTCATCGTTAATTATTAAAAATTTACAATATTGCTGTTTATTTCGCCGACGCGAATCTTTTATCCCACTCTACGTTTAATATATAAATACATATATTTAAATACAGTACAATATTAAATAATTATTTATTTTTGATATTACAAAGATATTCACGATTTCTTAATCAGAATTTCATAAGGTAAATGCACCAAAGGCTGACACTGACCCAAAGCCTAACACATACAATGCAAAATTGTTGTAATAAGCTTGGAAATGGTATTATATGGGTTGCAAATGGATTACCTGGCAGTTCATTCTATTGGCAACATGCTTCAGAGTCATTTGATTATAGTTGACAAGATGGGTGATGGGAAGAACGACGTCGCTATGTAAGATATCGAAAACGAAGAGAAAATCCTTGTCGAATTACAAATGAATCTATCCACACTGAAATTCAAACAATTATGATGACTTTGATATAGAGCATTGTTTTATTCACCCTGAGTGCCTTTGGATCACCCTGCTTTTTTGTGTGTCAGCTAAAGGTGCAACTGTCATATGATTAAAAAAATTATAACAGAAAATTTTTGTTTTGATTTATAACAAACTCTTCTTGATTGTAGTTTGTGTAAAGCATTGCTTTATTTTTAGTGTTTTTACCATCTCACATAACATATACATTTATTCATAAAAGAGCAAAATGTGATTTCTTCTTCTAAAAAGTGTCAGCCTTTGGTGCACTTACCTTAAATAATATTTATCAAATATAAATCAAACAATTAATCGATCAATTTAGCCTATGTTCTATCTCCCGAGAACAGAGCTGATGATCGATCTATTGATAGCGTTACGGTCGAACTGTAGCATGGATCCGTCGATAGCGGATAACACTAATCTTAAATAATTTAAATATATTATGCTCAGTCATTTTCTTAGCAGATATCTTTAGTTTAACATATGCAAGAAACTGCATTAATATTGTCACTCACTTTTAATTTTTTGTAAGATTTTATTTATATTATTTATATTTAAACGCATCGAAATAATATAAAGTTTATTATAATATAATTAAAACAGATTTGGACATAAAATGTATGGAATTTAAAATTTCTATAAAAGATTACACTATAAATTTTGGACAAAACATTTTTTTAAAGTTTAAAAAATACAATTCAATACATATATTGTTATAAGTAAACTAGAATTCCGAACTAGAATCTAGTTTCCTAGATTCTAGTTCTAGGTCCTAATAGTTTTTTTCATTGAGTGACAATAAAATTCTGAAATATAAAAATACGCTTATGCAGTTTTAAATTTTTTTTTCATATCTTAATATTTGTTATTTAAAATATCAATTAAAAATATACTTAAATATTAACATATGAAAAAACAAATATTTTTAAACAAGCATAAGTATATTTTTATATTTTAGAATGTTATTAATCAATAACTATAGTTTAGTTTTAATTTATTGCCTTATAACTAAATGCGACATTGCATTTTAGAACATGTATTGGTTCTTGTTCAAGTGGATATTATTTCCCTGATGGTTCCTCTGAGATAACACTAACATGTATTCACGAAAATGGTATATCCTCTTGGTCACCATACAATAAATTTCCGCATTGCCAAAGTAAGTAATTTTCTAATAAATAATATTTAATTTCATATATAAATTATAACTAAAATAACCAGTGTTTAAAGAAATTGTGCATCGCTCATTAAAATTGTAAGTATCGTCTAAATAACCTAAATATAAAGTAATTTTCTTAAATTTTAAAGATTGCATCAGATAAGATTGACCCGTGTAGATAATGGTGTAATATTACATTAGCTATTAGGCCTCGATTAGTGCGAGTTCGAATAATGCGATTTCGATTAGTACGACTTATAAAATTGATACCGTTTTTCAGTTAGTGAGAGCAAATATTCGATTAATGTGAGTTGTAAGCATAGACCAGTCTTACTAACAAAGCTCCGCTCCTTTTATGATGTCAATTAACAAATTACTGTTAATTTTCGGTTAGTAAAACCGGACAAGGAGCAGTCCAAGAACAGTCACTTGGCTTTGAAGGGGTGAAACATCAGAAATATGGGTTTTTTGTCGTGAACTGTTTAACATTACTGTACTATTATTTAGCTTTGCTATCGTATACATGCAGTATAGAGCAGAATTTTCTCTTTTAAAAAGTATCTAAATGGATAAAAGGAAGAACACTTTTGACGATAAAACAGGAAACGAAAAAAAGAAGAGGTTAGTGATTACGCTAGAGCAGCGCTTCTTAAACTTTTTTCATTCATGACCCCATTTTTCATTATGAGATTTTTCGCGATCCCAGGTATTAAATATGAAATAAAACATACAAGTACAGTCGGTTGCAGAAAGTTTTGTACCTAAGCGGAAGGTGTTCGGCTTCCTTCCAATATTTCAAGGCAATGTGATTCATCAGTTCAGGCAGATCATTCGAACTCGCCGAGTATCGGAAGATTCCATTAACTTTTGTCGTAGCAACGGAGGTGAATAATTTTAATTGCACGTGTTAATTTTTTTGTCTACAAGATGACTTTGGATGTTCTGTAGGGAATTTTTATTTTATTAATTATGAACCAATCTATTTTGTTATTAATGAAACAAAAATGGTGCATATTATCACTAATATTATATGCGCAATCAAGAGAAAAGTTGTTATACCACTCGCTATTGAATAAAACAAGAGTGACGAAGAGGTGTTTCAAAGTCATAATCCTGAAACATACTTTTTCGGTGTATTTGAAGTTTATATTATTTACGGTAATAATACCAAAAGCTGTAGATAATAGCATTACACAGTTGTTTAAACCTACCAATATTAGAAAATATTAAAAGATTTTAGCAAATACCGGAGTTTAATAAATGTAAAAAAGAAATTATTATGTAGTATCTAGTTTATTCAAACTTAAAATATAAAATAAAGCGAAGTCAGAAAATTTATTTTTTAAATTTTAAAGCATCTTTTAGAACCTCAGATGAACACATCACCATATTGCACATTTGTCTGGAAAATGTTTAAACCGTTTATATTTTAATTGCATTGTTTAAAATTTAAACACAAACTAATATGTTGACCAAAGAAAAA
>AYEL01051135.1:0-10838 GCA_000484575.1 Olivierus martensii | reverse complement strand
AATCATTTACACACTTATTAAGATGAACACAATCAACCAACTACACTGAAAATTCATATGTTGTCATACATTAAATATTGGGCATTTGTGAAATTACATATAAACTGAAATTCAAGTGTTTGAATTTAATTTTTGCGACCCCAGCATTTCGCTTCGCGACCTGGGGTCGCGACCCATAGTTTGAGAAGCGCTGCGCTAGAGTATGTCATCATCATCAGCAGCAGTAACAGCATTTCTTACTTCATTTGTTGCTTGATATATATTCCTCTTTCTTTTGTTTCCAGATGTATTCCTCTCTTGTGTAATCTGCATCCATTGGGAACAAATTTATCTTACTTTTCTTACCATTCTTTAGTGAATATTTTATAATTAACTCAGAAAAACAGCATAAAAGATGAGACGTACTTTTGTTATGGAAATTAAAAAAAAAAAAAGATTAAAATATTGAATATTCGTACTCATAAAAATTGATCTTGTCATCATCATCAGCAGCAGTAACAGCATTTCTTACTTCATTTGTTGCTTGATATATATGCCTCTTTCTTTTGTTTCCAGACGTATTACTCTCTTGTATAATCTGCATCCATTGGGAACAAATTTACTTTACTTTTCTTACCATTCTTTAGTGAATATTTTATAATTAACTCAGAAAAATAGCATAAAAGATGAGACGTACTTTTGTTATGGAAATTAAAAAAAAAAGATTAAAATATTGAATATTCGTACTCATAAAAATTGATGAAATAATTAAAATAATTGAAAATATTCTTACAAGAAATGTAGACTAAATAAAATCTTTCTTTTTTATTTCGTCTGTTATTTTCAATGTCAGTTTTAAACTCCCTCTATGTTAGAAGAACGAAACCGTTCGTAACATTGGTTAATCGGTCCATCAACATGGCGGACGCGAACGTAATTTCGACAATATTGACTTTGTTTTAATGCCAGACGTATCCCATTTATGTTAATAAGTGTGATGATAAAGCTTCTAATAATTAATAAAAATAGTGTATTACCTCAATATGGCGTGAGATCCTCACTTCGGCTGCTACGCTTTTGCTAGAAATGGCCATAAGAGGGAGCCATCCAGAATATACAGTCGGATCTCCATATATCGAAATTGAAGGTGTCTTAAAAAAATTTCGATATATAGAAACTTCGTTATATAGGAACCTGAATTTTCTCTAATGTAGTATAGTAGTTAAGTTATATTTTGTCCGTATTGCCTTTTTCGTGGCCCCCTGATGGCGGCGATGGTGGCTCATGGTTTGTAAAATTCCAACTTAAGTGAATTTTTTCGTGGCCCCCTGATGGCGGCGATGGTGGCTCATGGTTTGTAAAACTCCAACTTAAGTGAATGGAAAAAAGTTTTGGGGGAAAAAATATACAAATGAATTTTTTTAATGTTTAAAAATATATATACTGTATATTAATATATTAAAAGTCTACTGCATGTAATAGCTAAATTAAAAATAAGATGGACAAAACATGTATTTATTAAACAAAATAAAATTTAGAATATTGTATTTTTAGATGTAAAGTAATTTTGAATATCCTGCTGAAGTAATTTCAATGAGATTCCTCATAAAAATGTTCGCATTTATTGAGCGACTCAAAAATATTTTTTATGCAAATCGAAACCCATGGCGAATCGTTTCAAATGCAGCCATTATTTCTTTTTTGCGAGGTCTATTTCATCTGCCTCATTGTCTTTATCTTGATTTTCACTATCTTTTATTGAACTTAAAATGTCATCATCTGTCGAAAAAAAAAAAAAATAGTTTTATTATTTTTATTAATACTTAGGAATTGTTTTAATTCTCCCAGCATTGTGATGAACTGTCGAAAAATTAAAAGAATAATATCTAACACAATTTGGCTAATTTTTTATCAAAAGGGCAGTTTTGGTCAATGAGGGTTATACTTAATGTTTACAGAAAATTTTCAATTAACATAGAATTATGTTGACACTCTTTGTACGAATATCGAGGTGGTGGAGTAAGCGGTAAAGTGTTGTTGTTGATAATATCATTGACATGACATTGTCATCATTTGACTATCAGTAGACGACTTATGATGGGGCATTCATTACAGAAAAAAGTGGTGTGTTTCATGCAAATGGCACATTTAGTAAAATCTTCATATCTACTTAACTGATCTTTTCATGATTTTTCATTTCAAATACTTGTTTGATATCAATACTGTGCCATTATTCATTTCTTTCCTGATTTTGTAAACAATCCTTATTGACATGCTGGTTAATTCCATTACCAAATCTACGATGTAAATTATTGATTTATCTGGATTCACTTCTACCAATATGCCATAAACATTAAGTGTAATCTGCTTTGCTTGACTAAGAAGAATCTTTCCTCTCACATTATTCTTCATGTAAGAACAAAACACCATCTTACTTTTAGAATAATTTCAAATATGAATATTCTCGATTATGAAATTTTTTATTTTTTAAATTTTGTCATTTTCTATCCTCAGATTTTTTTTAATATCAAGGATAAAAATATAAATTACAATTGCATGAGACTGAAACTTTATACATGAAAGTATTTTGATCAATATTTCTTCTTGCGGACGAACTATAACCATTTCACTCGTGACATCATTGCCATCTCAAAGTGGAACAGACTATAATAATTAGTTTCATTTACTGTTGTTATAGACTTCAGTTATTCAACAGAATCCAATAAAACTGTAAGCAGTAATATATAAACACTCATTGCATAAATTTATTGTAGTAATCCTAATATATTCTTTATATTCATTGGAATCCTTATTATATTGAGAAATAGTATAAACCTATTTTTTTTGTTATTGTTCATACAGGTCTTTGTTGTTCTAAGGATATGAAAAGCTATGAGCTCTTTTATAGGCTAATCTAACACTATTATTTCTAGTTGTTTTTTAATAATTGCTAATTGCATTCTATATATGGAATTTCTATATATCTAGTTACATCTTGGCTTTATGAATTGCTAAGATTAGTCATTTATATATGATACATTTGGTTATAAACAGAGTTTGAAATTTTATTAAAGATGTTTTACATAAATTTAAAAATGTAGCCATATTTCTTTCCATCATTAATTTTAATATAACAATGGTGGGCAAATTGTGGCTCCCAAATCTACTCTATGTGGTTCCTGAGACAATATTGGTTATCATTATCATTTTTCCTAAACTTTTATATTAATAATTTACAGTAGTATAGGTATGTACCAATATTAGAATATTTTATTTCATAAATGGTTTAAAGATAAGTAAAAAATAGATATTTTGAAACTACAAATTTTTAGCTTTTAAATAATACTAGCCAAAAGAGTTGTTAATGTGGATTTTATTATCATATTTGGTTGGTAAAAAATGTTTCAACGGTCGATGGCCTGTGTCACTCCTGCCAAAATTAATTCCAAAAGTGACTACTATTGATTAAATATATTCTTTGGTGAATAAGACCACTATATAATTTTTTTTTTAATTATTTATAAATACAATTTTAAAATAATATTTACTGCAACTTTTGAACATTCAAAAATGTATAAAAAGTATTACATGTGGCTCTTATTACTTTAGAACTTGCCCACCTCTGTAATATAATATTAATTAATATATAAAATGTGCCTCTTTGAAAAGATAATATGCACTGCAGGTCACTCATGAAAAGTCAGATTTTAAAAGTTATCATGTAAGCTTGAAGGCAATTATTCCACAGTTTAAGAAAGAAGTGGAATCCCTATTCATAGAATTTGAATTTGGCTGGGAACAACCACTCTGTCATTGTCCAACTTAATAAAATGCTTGCCTTTTAGCTTCTTCAGTGGACCAAAGAAATGGAAATCACTTGAGGTTATAAGCAGGGGGGTTCCAGTATTTCCCATTTGAACTTCTGAAATAATGATATATATGGGTGGGCATTATCATGCAGAAGCATTACTCAATTGCTCAACAATCCTGGCCACTTGTTTTTGATGATGATTTGCAAGATCTTATATGACAACTAGTCCTATCATATACAATGGCTATGAGCTGTGCAATTATTATATTTGTTTGACCTGAGCATGTATTTCCTCCAAACTTTCATGACCATCTTTAAACTGAGTTGACTATTTATGCATTGGTATGAGCAGTTTATGAGAATGATTGTTTCATATTTATTCATTCACATAAACTGCAGAAAATTGACAATGACTTTCAGCTGTGAGAAAGCATATCACTGTACATTGATCATTTGGAAGAATTTGCAATCACAAATGCAATTGTTTTCCAACTAGATAGAAATAAACATCATGTTTACACTTTTGAACATTGTTTGAATACTGTGACATCACTCTGACATGATGTGGATGTGGCAGACATTAATAACTGCCTTTCTTGTATCCATAAAAAAATTTTGCTTTTGACTTACTGTCTTTATTTTATTGTACTCATTACCTTTTTATTTAGACATACCTTATATTAATATATATAATTTAATAATTATCATATTAAACTCTTTTTACCTATTGCATTTTGAACAGCAGTGTGTCATAATGTTCCTAAAATAAGAGGAAAAATCCAAATGCTTATTCACATAGGGGTTGTTTCACCAGTGTGGAATGAATGTTGAGATAAAGGAGAGTTAAGTAAATCTTGGTATTGCAATTATCATTATATAAAATAAATTAGCACATCTAAAAAATGGACTTTCTCTCTGCTTGTTTATTCAAGAATAAGCTTTAATCCTTTAGGACAGTGGTTTCCAAACTTTGTGACTGCACCCCTTTTTTTTTCATAAAAAAAAATTGGTACACCCCCTCATTTTCATAATAGTCTAATTTTATAAATACATTCTTATTCACATAGGGGTTGTTTCACCAGTGTGGAATGAATGTTGAGATAAAGGAGAGTTTTCTGTAAATCTTGGTATTGCAATTATCATTATATAAAATAAATTAGCACATCTAAAAAATGGACTTTCTCTCTGCTTGTTTATTCAAGAATAAGCTTTAATCCTTTAGGACAGTGGTTTCCAAACTTTGTGACAAAAAAAAAAAAAAACAAAAAATAGAATACATGTTTAATACAGAATAATATTTAATATGATGGATGAATTTGTTTTTCAAAACAAATTTTCTAAAATTGCGATGTCGTTGAAGATATCACTACTCGCAATTCTTTTTTCAATAACTAAACAAGATCAATATTTTGTCTTTAAAAAAAATGACAGCAGAAAGTTTCTAGGTACAAAAGAGTATTTATATCCTTTTTGCTGATTCTTTTTTTTTTTCTGATACCAATTTATTTTTTGTTTATCTCAAAAATGATGTTTTTGTTAATTCTTGTGCCCCCCCTTGCAATAGACTAGTGTCCCCTTATGGGACACTAGTCTATTGCAAACTGACAAAATTTTCCAAAACAAACAAAATTAGTCTATTGCAAACAAACAAAATTTTCCAAACTGTGAGGACACTAGTCCTCACAGTTTGGAAAATTGCTTCAGGGGATTAATAAACACCTGAACCATTTCTTATGCTTTATTATTAACATGTTTCCATAATACAAAGATATCATTTAGATATTTAGCAAACAGAAACAAATATAAGTCAAAATCTCTTGTTTTAAATATCAATAATAATATAAAATAGCACTTCAAGCAAGGTAGTGCTATTTTATATTATTATTGACAAACAGAAATAAATAAATTAGCAGAACCATAAATTATAAGACTACCTAACAAGAATAATTATGTTAACATAAGTCCATATACTTAATATCATTCAAATGTTGAAAATATCTCCAAGCCATTCCCATTGATTTATAAATTTTTCTTCTTAATTCATCAATATGATTTTGGAATGAAAGCTGATTATCTATTAAAATTCCTAGATATTTGTTTTTCAGAAAATATAATATATTGATTTCTATTTATTAAGGAGGATTTATTTCACTATTATTGTGCTTTAAAAAGAATCTCATATACAAGGGTCAGAAATTTAATAGTAATTACATTAGTACAGATTAGCACAGGAAAGGCATAGCACAGATTCATTTTTACTCCTTCAATTTAGCTCCATCATTGTCCATGATCTATTTCCATTGTTGTGGTAAGTTCATAATGCTGTCAGCAGCCCCAAATGTATTAATGTTACAGATGGAGCAGTGGATGACATTCATAATGTCAGAAACTTTATGGAACAAATGCCTCTTAGAGGTTTCTTAAGTTTAAAAATTAAACTCAAGAAATCTCTAAGAGAATAAGATCTGGAGAGTGTGGTAGATGGTACAGCACTTCTCAATCCCACCTTGTGAGCAGGTCACAGACAATACTAGCCACAAGCCAACAGGCATTATCATGGAGAATAATGGTAGAGAAAATGACACTGTTTCTTTTGTAGGACTTCTTGCAGGTTGTATTGCAAGAAATATGCATAGTACGCATCATTTACAGTCTATCTGTTGGGTACTTGTACATCCAAAATGGCAGGTCACCCAGGCCTAGGCTTGTTACTCACATTCTCACTTGAATACATTCACCCACTTCCTTATCATACTGTACAATAATAAATTAGCACCATAGGGCTCTACAAGTCTATGATAGTATGCCTTTGTGGTACTGCCCCTCACAATTTCAATTTTAAGCCAAGAATGCTCCTTCAACTTGGAAAACATGTTTTTCCTCTAACCTTCTGCTCTGCACAGACTATGTGACGTTAATGTGAATATGCAGCACATAGAAAGCAATAACGTTTACAGTGATGGGAGGAGACAGTTCAACCTTGTATATGCCAGTACAATCAGGATTGCACATGTTGTCATTCCCCTCCAGCAGTGCTGTGATCACTATTAAATTTCCAATCCATGTATACAATTTTATCAGTATTTAACAATAGATTATTGTCCATTAACCATGTTTTTATTGAATTTCATGTCATTAATTAATGAATGAATATTATTAACTAACAAATTTCAAAAAACTGCTAAAATCCAAATTTAACTAATGACCATCCTGGCAAGGAAGGCATATGAAGAGGATCTCAACATCTAATGGGAAGAGGCCAAAGTCATTAATGAAATCAGTGACCCATATGAACTACCCATCGCTGAAACACTGGAAATTATAAAAAGATCCAAAAATGAACACCTAGTTAATGATAACTTTTCAGTTAATCCACTTAGTGCATGGTTGCTATGAAAAAGGAACAATGAATGCAGTTGAGAACAACATAACAAAAATATTGATTTTGATAGACTTAAATATAAAATATGATTGAAAATAATATAATAGTTAATTTTAGGCTTAAGTTGTACTGTACTATTATTGTAACATACATATAAAGGTATTCCATTCTTAAAAATTTTAAATAACTAAATTGTCACATGCTCTTAGTTCTTTTACAGAATTATAAGTTTTAAATATCAGAACTGCTGAAAATGGTAATGCTGTAACTGAAAATACTCTGGTCAAGTAAACTTTGTTTTTATCCTACTGCTTTAAATACTTCCTAACACAATTTTGATAATGAATATTATTATTTATAATTTTGAATTATTTTCATATTTCAAAAGCAATAATAATGTAACAGTTTCAAAGATTGAATTAATATATAATACAAATAGTAATGCACTTAGGGAAGAACCGTGAACAACACCAGCATTTGGATAAATTTTAAATGAATATTGATCATTGATTTTCAGTCTACAAATTCTAGCTGCTAAGTATTTTAGTGTTTCATGCTATGAACAAACAATACAAATGAAATGATTCAATTAAACATTGATAGAGTATTGTTTAAATTTACCTGATCAAAAGCAAATGATAGATCTAGGAATATATTTAAAACAGCAGTGGAAGTCCTTGGGGATACTGCCTTTAATTGTTATGTTTTGTCCTTCTGAATAACTGTTTAGTTCTCAAATTGTTTTTCTTAGAGGTAGATTTTAATTTTCAGAAATATAAAATTATAGTGTCAAATCTGACAGATAAGAAATCCTCCAATGTTGTAATCTTGCTCTTCATTAGAAATACACTATAACAAAAGAATGATATTGTGTGTTGTCATGTAAATTGTTTTATTTAATGATAAATTGGATTATATATTAAATTTTTTTCACAAAGTCTTTCTAAAATCTCAATGTAATGTCTGATTAACGATCTGAGAAAGCATTCATAAACTATGACATGTTAGGAGAGGATGTAGCAGATTTATGACAATAAATGATGTAGGAAGAATCATGTAAATTGTCATGTTATGCTATAAATCAGAGATGCACAGACTTGTTAAGACCAAGGGCTGTATAGATTCACTATGACTTATAGGAGGGCCACCAAAAAAACCACAAAAGTTATATATATCGTACGTTTATTAATTATATGTTACAAACAAACATAATCAAAAGTAAACAAAGAATTTTTAATTGGATGCATGGTATTGCATTGATTTAACAATTTTTTTTATATTAGATTTGACATTTGTAGTAACAAATGCAAAATTGATTTTAAATTTTCCTTAGTTAAGCATCAGTATTACCTTGTCAGTGCACACGAACAATTTTTTTAAATTACCTATTTCACACACAAATACAGTAAGAATAAAAAAATGTTTATTATTACAAATATGATTATTTTGAAGATTGTTTCAAATAAAACCATTTAGATGATTCTGATTTGCATTTAAATATACATTAATGCTTTCTCTGCTTATATATTTTTACACATGGAAAGATTGTAAACAGAAACAGTTATTTCATAACTGATAATTCATCAATATATGCTATATTAACAAAATAAAAAAAAAAAATGAATTTTATGAAATTTCTATTCAAAATGTTGAGGGTCAGCCACAAATGAATCCCATTTTATCATCTCATATGTTTCATTTTTCTTACTTCATAATTTACAAATTAATGAACAGATCCTGTACATGAAGAGTGAGCTAACTTAAAAGTAGTGCAAATTTTTAGCAGTCTATACGAAGAACAAATTTTATTTTTCCTTATTGTTCAAAACTACAGTATAAGTAACATTTCGTTGATTTGTGACTTATTAAAATAACACATGATGATCACCATGTGTTGATTTGTTGGTGGTCTGAAAAATCTGTTTGATTAAAAATCTTTTTAGTCAGATTTTTTTTTGTTATAAAATAAAAAATGTTTATTTTAATTGTTCAAAAAGTAAAAACTATAATGTAACATATTGGACATATGTTTGTTATAAAATGTAAGAGACATCTATTTTTGCATATACAATTGTTTGAAAGTTGATTTGGAAGTTAAAGAATACACTGATATTTTGTTGCACACAAATTAATTCTTTGTTACTTTATGTAATTTTTTTATTGTTTTTACATAAAATCAGAGAGAATTTTTAATTAGATTTGGATATTCTTTTAATTTGTGATTTTATAGTTAAGGAAAGTCTCACTTGGTGTAACAAAAAGGATCATGAGGAGGGAATCAAATGGGGCAGGGAGTCAGAATATGACAAACATGCTCTTGAATTTCAATCAAGATGTTATTTTCTTTAAATAAAGAGAAAAAGGAGTGTATCATTGCAGATGCTTTGATATTTAGTTTGTAGATCATACTGAAAGATCCAAGATTATTTCTTGTTATTATTAAACCCAAATAACGTTTAATAACAATTCTTTGACATATATGAAGAGTATCAGAGATACTGCGTGCCTCCTACTATGCTGCTGTTACGCGCTTACTCCTTATTTCTGCTGCTGCTACGTGCTTCTACTCTATTGTTGCATGTGTCGTCTTACTCTGCTGATGTTATGTGCATATCCTTACTTTGCTGTTGCTGCGTGCCTCCATTAATAACTTTTGAATAAATTAATAGATTTTAATCAAATTCAGTAACGATATTCTGCCATCAAAGGTAATCAGATTTTTTTAATTGCCATAACATAATTATTTAAAAATGGCGGACATTCAAACTTCCGAAATAATCTCTTTAATATCTTTCGAAGTAATTGATGGATTTTCACGAAATTTTGCAGAAAAGTCTTATCGTTAATAATAAATTCGATGGCAGATGAACGGAAAATAAGAGATTAATTATCTTTTTAATGTGAGCGATGCAATCACTGCAAGTTTCTGGTGAGATAGTTTTTATTGCTTCTTCCACGAGCATTTTAACGTCAGAAATCTTCCAAGTAGTATTTCGCTGTGCCACGTAACCTTTTATTTGGCTCCAAATCAGTTCAATTGGATTTAACTCGCAGTGATAAGGTGGCAATCGGAGAACAATATGACCGGCTTCTGCAGCTAATTTATCTATTTTATAACTGTCGAATCTGTACCGGTGACTATTAACAATTTCTAATAATTCGGATTTTATCATATCTGGCTGCAATCAATGCATTTTGTACTTAACCAGGTCTGTATATTTGCCTTTGTCCATGATCTGGTCGGAAGTTTTTCTGCTTTAACCGAATGGTAAGGTGCATTATCCAATACAATAACGCTGGAAGGACTTAATTTACGAAGAAAATCTTTAAACCATTCTTCAAAATATTCACCGTTCATTTCTTCGTGATAATCGTTCGTCTTTTTGGATCTAAAAACACGATCAGCACCTTCTACAAAACCGTGTATGCCGCCAGCATGTAAAATGATGAGACGTTCTCCTGACCCACTTGGATTTTTTAAACCAGAAGATAGCCCCTTCAGAAAGGCATCACGAGTGGATTTGACGGTTTTATCCTGCCAAACAGTTCTTAAACAATGGCTAGCATTACACCAGGTCTCATCCAAATAATAAATGCTTCTATTTTCCCTACGGAATGCTCTGATTTTTCTTAGATATTTATGGCGCCATGAAATAATATCATCTC
>AYEL01051133.1:0-12064 GCA_000484575.1 Olivierus martensii | reverse complement strand
TCAGCATAATACAGAAACAAATAAATATTCGAATATTATACAAATGTAAAAAACATAAAAAGAATACATTTAAAATGTATGTTTTATGTAATCCATCACAATCCTGGATTATAAAACATATAAAAATCTAGCCAAATATCAGGAAAACAGTTTTTTTAATTATTTGAAAATGCTTTTGACCTTAATTAAAGATCAGTTTACAACCAAGAATTCCAAAGCTGAATAGAACAATTTGTTCATGTTCTAATACATTGAAAATTCAATGTATTAAATTAACTGTGATGATAATAGTTCATATTAAAGTACAATATACCAAGTTTTCAAGTATCATTCTATAGTTTTTTTTTGAAAGATATTGTATACATATAGTACATACAGGGCCAGATTTACCATTAAGCTAAAGTTTGGGGCCTCTAAATTTTAAGAAAAAAGTTGAATAGAGAAAAATTTTTTATACTACTTTGTAAAAAAGCGATTGAAATTCACCTCTGGCAATTAAAGATTGCCAAGATGATTGCTGGTTTTCATAGCCTATTTACTTTTTTAATTGTTTGAAAGCGATAAGGAAATTTTCATCACTTACTATTGATAGAATCTATAATTTTAATCGCAATTGTACATTTTTAAATTTTCTTCATTTTCAACAAATACAATGTATGTTAAACATATTTGCATGTTTTTATTTTATATTATATTTTGTTTAATTGTACACATCTTAAAGTTAAATCATTTAATAAAGACTTTGCTGTGTATTAATAGCTTCTGTAAATAGACATATATTTTTTTTTTGTACAATTAAAAAATTAGGGATGGGGGCCTCAATTTTTTGTTAGCTAAGAGCAGGGGTCAGCAACCTTTTTTAATAGGAGGGCATATTTCAGAAATGCAGGAGTTCGGTGGGCACCATAACATGCAGTGAATAGACTATACGAGGATAGTGGGGCAGAAAGTAGCTCACTATATAAGGCATCAGATGTCTCTACTACTCGAAAATTGATTCATCTAGTCATCTAATCTTATATAGATGTCGCTAAGATTCAGTTTTCGTCAAAAATTTAATTGAACAATTCGTACAATTGTTAAATTGGTGAAGATAAAATCAAAGTGCGCACTTGTAAAGAATTATAGATATAGATATATATATAGATGGGCCAAAAACCGTGTATTCGAAGCTTGTTTTCATTTTCATATATCTGTGTAAGTGATACTTTATACTGAGATCCGGAAAGTTGTCGGTACTTCCCAAAATGATTTTCAAGAACATCAGTTTGGACTTTCCCAAGGAGCAGATATTCAAATTTTAACTCGGTAACACAATAGGCAGTTAGCTCCAACAAAGCTGCAGTTGTATGTGCAAGTGCCATGTGTGTTTCCTTACTCAGTTTTCCTGTATCACTATTCATGTTTTTCCAGGAATCAAGCCAATCTAAAAACCGATTTAGAAACACATTGTTTTCATTTGATGGGTCATTTGTAAGTGGCTCCTGATAAATGTTGCACTTATGCTGCCCTTTAAAAACTGATTTGATATTAACAATGTCCCACCACTTGCAAATGATCATAAGAAACTGTGAAGTGTCTTCCACACACGAGATGTTGATCTTATTGCAAATGAGAAGTCCTTCAGTGACAACTCTGTTAAAAATCTGAAGGGCTAGCTTTACATTTTGTCTTTCCATTGAATTGGGATAGAGTGCCTTTTGTGTAAGTCCATAACCATATTTTAACAGTTTGGTACTTTCAGAATCATGCAGCATCTTCAAAGTATCAAAACGTGCAGTTTTGAATGGCTCAAGTGTATCAAAATCTGGAAAATGTAGACATTGGCCGTGATTACTTTGGTTTAGCCAACAATTTCTAATGCACTTGAGGATATGTATAGTATCAAGAACAAAAAATAATGGTTTGGAGGAATCTGACAGATGTTTGTACACAATACTCAGTTGAGGAGGAGATGCGAAATAGCTCATGGCCTTTCTGTTGATGGAATTATCATCACTAACAACACATACAAGATTGTATGCTACTATTTCAAGCTTGATAATAATCTTCCTTAGCATGTTGAATAACATTTCTGCTGTTAGTTTATGAACAGGAAGAATGTGGACTACATCCTTGTATTGAGATAATAGACTATGTATCATAAAGACATAAGCACTTGATGCAGCTTCCTGGGTCTCAGATACTTTACCAATAATATTT
Source organism: Olivierus martensii (assembly GCA_000484575.1). Lineage (NCBI taxonomy): Eukaryota > Metazoa > Arthropoda > Arachnida > Scorpiones > Buthidae > Olivierus > Olivierus martensii. The sequence continues at coordinate 9,862 of AYEL01051133.1, read as the reverse complement.
CCACCAACGTAATCGACATGTGGTTTTAAATGTATCTCATCCATCATGAGAACAACAGTCTTGTCATCATTTGACAAACTTGAGCATCTTTCAGTGATATACGACAAAAAAGAATGTGTCACATTGTTCATTCGCAGGGTTAACATTCACTTTTGCACAAAGTCGGCGAATGGTTCTTGGATGAGGTAAAATGAGATTATTGGAATTTCGTAAAAACCCATAGCAATGAGGTGAAATAGAGCACAATAAGCTTGAAAAGACTAACAACTCGGGAGAATAACATAAGTTATTTTCCTGTACAAGTTATAAGTTTTAACTGCTCCACAATGAATGCTATATTAGGTACAATTGTGGGAAGCTGGTCCTTTGCACTTTCTAATAATTGGATAGCAACATTCAATAAACAATTTTCAGATGTACTACTTGTAGTATGTGTATGTGTACTACTCGTAGCTATAGCAGCAAGTTGTTCAAGAATAGTCAACAGCTCATTGATATTAACACACTTGTATGGAAAATGAAACTTGCTAACCTGATTTAGAGGCACCTTGTCAATAAAGGTGGAAATGCATAACTGTTTGTCAATAACAAGTGAAGAAGTAATCTTAGGAATGCGTTCAGTACATATATTGACGAAAGAAAGGCTATCATCACCATCTATAAGTGTCCAAAAAGCTGGTATTTTTACAGTCTGTAAACATGTTTTCAGTTTATCTAATGAAGTAAAGGTTGTTTTAATGTCATATTCCTCATTGGTTTTGAGGCTTTCTTCAAGAGCCCGTTTGATGTTTTCTGCTTCTCTCTGGCAGCGTTTCAAATTAGGTGATGATCTGTTGGCGACAGCTGTACACTGCAAATATGTTGGACAATCAGGTAGCTTGGTCGGCACTCCATCTTGCTTTAGTCGGGAATAAGAAATTGGAGCTGTGTAAACACTTCCAGTTTTCTGATCTACAAATGTTGTAGTCCTCAGAATGTCTTCTTTGCGAAAATGTAGCTCACACACCTACATGAAAGAATTGGATAAGGTTGAGTTTATTAAGAACTTTAAAGAGAAAGGAGATCAGAATATCTCACCTCTCTCCATACAATTTTAACACATAAAAATATGCACCAATTGTTTAGTATTAGTATAAATTATATATTATTGCAATATGTTTTTCAACTGCTAAAAATTGTCTTTTAACAATAAACCAATCTCAACATAAAGGAAATAAATTTGAATTATCACACAGAGAGCAAATATAAATGAATCTTTAACGAACGTGTCTGCATCTTCATTTATTTATTTATTTTTTAATAATTTAACGAACTGATATATAGTTGTTGTAAAGAATGCGCTCGACAATAATTCAAGCAGTTAAGAAGAACAAAAATAAACCTACCCTGGACAAATAAGTTGGTGTAAAATTTTGCCGCATCAGGCAATAGACCCAACAGTCACACAATTCTGGATCAGTTGGAAATTTAAAGACAAACTGTAGGTCCTCCATCATAATTTCCTTTGCAGTTTGCCACACAGCATCTAGACGGCATTATTTAAACGAAGATAAACTTTCATGCAAGAAAGAAACAGCAACACGGAGGAATAGCTAGTGCCTCGTTGGCCTCGTGGCGTGCTTTCTATGATACGAACGAGTCGAGTCAAGAACGAGACTGGTCTTCTCCTTGTTACGTCAGCAGCAGTGACGTTCGTGTCCAGGCTTTCTGTTATAGGGGGTGTTGGTTCGGACATCCGGTGTGCTCATTGTGCTTCCCCCGCATCGAGGGTGGATGTCCCACATGTAGAGGCGGCATGAGAATTGAACAAAACTGGCTACTGGGAAAAATTATGGAATTATTGGAGTACCCATGCCGGTTTACCTCACATGGATGTTCTTTTGTTGCCCCCCTCACCACTCTCCTCCCTCATGAGGAGGATTGTGACTTCCGCACCTGCCGATGTCCTATCCCCAAGGATTTTTGCAATTGGGAAGGGAGACTGAGTAACCTCCTCCATCATATTCAGTCAGAACAGCTGTAGATAACTATCTGCAAGGACAGGAAGTTCATTTTTATGGTGTCTCATTTTCATCTGCTGATGCCAAGCACCTGGGCCATTGTTCTCTGTTGCTTTAACGCCTACTTCATCGTCAACATCACAAAGTTCCGTCGGAACCAACAGATCTGGGTGGACATTGTCACCCAGAGACTGGACTTTAGCCCGGAGGCCAACAGGTACAAATATTCTGTCTCTTTCCGGACACCGGGAAGATATTTGTATATGGAGGCCCCCATCATTGGATTACAATCCCATATACAGCATCTCCTAAACGAGAATCAGGGGATAAGGATCAGAGAAGAGGATATTCGCCAGTTGGCGATAATTGAAAATATGGAGCTGGTTATTGCCATCAGGGAACACAGAGCTTCTTAGGGAGAAAATGAGAATTGTGCCCTTCCTTTTTCCCTATACATAGTATTGCAATATTATTTATCTATTATCTTTGTTTAGACTTACAACAAAAATACATTCTGTTTTCCTTTCTACCTCCACAGGTTCCCAAGAATGGACGGATAGGCAGACGAAACAACATCCGGCTTTGGGTGGGAGATGACTTCTCCACAATCTCCCGTAGAGATGACTGAATTTGGAGACCCAGACATAATAGATAGGGCAATAGAGGAAGGTAATAAAAAGGCCCACAGACCACACAACCCATCAAGTTGGCAATAGCACTGCCTTTGAGAGTGAATTGTACCAGAGGCATAGAGTCTAAGTTACGTAGATTCAATGCACGTCATGGAATCAAATCAATAGCACAGTTCCAGTTCAACACGGATCAAGGAGTTTGCCATCTTGACGAATCCATAGGTGGAGTAGGAGAGGCTGTCACCGACTTATCGAACTCTCAAACAAAGACTGATGAGAATCACTCCCCACTTCTCCTTCAACGCCCTCACAGACCAGGGGGAGATTCTCCTTCAACTTCATCATCTCTTTTGGGTTGGGGGAGAGGCCATCTCCTTGGAAGGGAATGCAACAGTACATAGGAGAGATTCTGTTTTCTCTCACTGTGTTTTTTTAATCATTTACAGATTATTAATTTCAAGTCATTTTTTTTGCTGTACTCAAATAACAAGAGTAGATTTTGTATGTAAAGAAATTTTGTGAAACCCTGTTGTACTAGCCTGGTGCATATTAGTATTAGATAATAAAAGATTTTTTTTGTCATATTAAACCTGAGTAACTTCTTTCTTTTGATCCAGACCGATCAACGCAAAATAGAGTAAACTTCAAACATTAGGCTAATTCATTTCATTTCATGCCGATATATATTTCGGAATCGCGAGCGGACCATGAGCTAAGACAAATCGGTCCACAAGTATTTTGTGAATTTGGAGAGAGTTCTATTTTACACCCATAATTTTGTTTGGAGGATAGATACTTAGTATATAAGTTTAATTTTAAGATTATAAGATTCTTAAAATGAATCCACCCTGTGGATCATTTTGGATTGTCGCGAGTATTGTGGAATGTCGGACACGGCTTCCTTTCTGAGCCGCCTATAAATTGTCACCACCTGCTTTTCGATATATAGTGTAATTGATAGACGCGAAAAACATCAAATGTAAATGTTATAGTCATTGTCCAAGGGAGGTAACGGCTGATGCAAGTGAACGAGTGTGCCCCGAGGGAAAACGTTCGCCGACAAAAGTAACAGCAAATGCAGGCGGATGTATGCATTCCGAAAAAGAGACATTGACAGATATAAAAATAACAGTCAACACAGATGGACGTAGACATTCCGAAAATAAAAACCTTCTTAGTTAAAAGCAGCAATTAGTGCAGATGGACAAATGTATCTCAAAAAGAATACTTTCACTCGCTATTACATGAAATAAAGTCATTGACAAGTTAAATTGCTGTCACAGGGCCGAACTTTAAAGTGGATGTCACGGAGGGAGAAGTTGTGAGATGAGACTACATCCCATTGGCTGATGGAAGAATAATGTATTGAAGGGTGCCTGGGTTTTCCCCGGGAAGAGGCCAAGTCAGGGTTGGATTACGTCATAAGTAAACAACCCCTGTATAGTTAAAAAGGGAGCTGAGGGACATGAAGGGAGAGTCGAGTCGCAATTGCCGAAAGGTGTGGAACACCCCTCCATCTGAAAGATAGTCGTCAACCAATCTCTTGCTACCCATCATTCAACTCCGAGGCCGTTCGCCCAACAGAACTTCACTTGATCCATCATCAAGTTGTGCTACAAGTCAATATCAACAGAAAGTACTCCCTGTGTTTGTGCATCTTCGAAGAGAAGAGTATAGAAAGAAGCGAAAGTCGGACTTCACCCTGACTTTGATTTATCTCCTTCATACTATTTGTCAAAAGGTATTTATCCTCCTTGGGTAGTTTTATGTAATATTTAATTGTAAAGAACTCTCTCTCACGTAATAAATATGTTGTTTGATGTTAAGGTTTTTGTCTGAGTCAGTTCTGTGACAGCACACTCCGTTGTTCTCCCGTCCGGCCTACGCAAAGCCTGTAACCACTCGGAGGCTAAAGGTAATTAGTCGTCAACCCGAATCTCGTTACGTAAGGTTGCCAGGTCTCACAATAGCTTCCAAGGTCGCCATACTGTAATTATTTTCAGGTCAATGTACAATCAGGGCTTCTTTCCGTTTAATCATTACGTCATGTTCATAGACAGTATATGAGAGAGCTGTGCTTAACCATCCTTGTCGTATATCGTCTTTATGTTCAGCCAATCTTTTAGGTTAGGTTATGCTTTGTGAGGCCTATATATTTCTGGGGTCTTCGTAAGGTGTGATTGTAGAGTGGTATTGCATATATTTCTGAATTTCTTGAGTGTTCCACTGGGGCCTTGTCATTTTGTAGAGCTGAGAAAATAGTGTGATTTCTTTTATAGGCTATTTTGGTGTTAATATTTTTAGCTACTTTATTAAAGATTCTATGCGCTGTAGGATCGTAAGACATGACACATCTATGCTGGTTTATGTTGTGTTGGTTCAGCATTTGAGTTGGTGCTATGGGCATATTGTTGCATATATTATAAGCTTGAGAAATCTTATTCCAGAGTCCCCATAATGTGTTATAAGAGAATCCATATTTTTTAGCTTGAGTGAGAATGTAGTTAATTTGAATGTATTCCAACCTTAACTATTTGAATTTCTTTCATCATTTATGTACTGATGAAGGTCTTATAATAGACCAAAAATGTTTTACTGTTTGTTAATGAAAGTGTTTTTCCTGCTAAAAAGGCTTGTTTTAACTTTTTAACTTGGAATTGATTAGAAAACAGGTTGAACTCTGTTTATATCTTATGAGTTCTAGACACCACCATATTTTATTTACATAAAGTATCACTTCTGATGATATTTTATGTAAATAAACCCAAAAAAATTTCCGTTTTCTAACTCTTGCAATGGTTCAATAGAGTTACAATGATGTAACATTCATGTACAGTCTATGACAGAAAGGTTTTGACATCTGCCGTAGGGGCTGTATTAGAGGAAGTAGTTTCGATTGTAAAGTCTGGAAAATCTCCGCACAGCAGCTTGTAATGAAGTAGACTGTTCTTACCACGGTAGAAATAGGGGTCGGGAATATTGCACAAAGGGGAGAATTTCTATGACGTACTTGACATGAGTAATGCGATCTGTATTCTTCTTTCACTTTCCATTTTATTAAACACAGAAGACAATTTTATTTTTCATTATGCTCTTTACAAGTTATAAAAACTCAGTATTGAAATTATTATCATTATAGTTTAGATAATTGTATGTTTTGTTTTTTGTTCTGTGAATATAGAAGTGAAAATTTCTAAGTTTAAAAATCTTATTTCGATATGATTTTTTCATATAAAATTTGTTTTTAATTGTAAGATAAAAAATACACATTAAACACTCAAAAGTTCGTTTATTTTAAGTATTTTCAGATTTGCATATAATAAAAATATGAAACTGTATAATACATAACATATTATTTAATGGGCAAAGCCTAGAACTTTGGTGAAGTTGAAAAACAATTTTTTTTATAATTTGCTATTCTTCGAATTCTTAATATTGAAATATATTGCTGTAAAACATTATTATACGCTAGGTAATGGTTATAGAATAGCTTAGAGAGGTGCTTTTAACATGTTTACAGATTCCAGATTATGAAGGATGCATGCGGGATGCACCCTATTAGCTTTGATAACTTTGCTGCCTTCAGCACTTATCATTACATGCATTTATCGTCGATATTATTAAGAAGATCAATCGTGGATGACCTGGTGATTTTTTAGGTGATACGCTCCCCCCTCTCTTCGTGCTGCTTTAGAATGTTGTAAACTGTTTGCCTACTTATTTGTAATATATTCGCTATGTCTTTCACAGGCATCCCGTTGTTCCTATGATGAATGATTAGCAACCTAGAACTCTTAGACGTAGTAGTTGGCATTTTGAAATAATTCGCACTCAACTTCAACAATCTAGTTCATGCCTTTAAATACGGTATTAAACGACACTTCGGTATGCAACGCATCTTATTACTTAATAATTCAGTTATTGCCAGTAAAGTTACGATCCTAATTTATTTCATTAATATTTTTTACGTTATTTAATGTATTAATAAAAGTTAAGAGCAAAACATAGTAAACGAAATTGCTTTTTTGCATGTAAACGCTTAAATATGCAATATTCCTTCCACTCCCCATTGCTAATCAACCGATGGAATGGTTTAACCAAAATTGTAGCATACAACGATCAACAACTGACGTAATGACTCAATCAGTTTTTGCGTATTGTATGAAAGCCGAACCTTTTCTGCTGACGTCAAAACCTTTGTCATAGACTGTACATAGGGGAAATGTCTCCAAGGACATGAATGGATGTCTGTGGCATCAATCATCCCCAAAATCCCACCTTCACCAATGACCAGAAGTGATAAAGATCTCTTAGAAAATTACATAGGCAAAATAGAAAGATCTTAAACGCCGTGCAAAAATATTTGCGGCGTTAACGCTTGCGCTTGGTGTAAACCGGCCTTTAACGCTAGATATGAACAGCCACACGGCACAAAAGGAGCGGAGCTATGACGAAAGCGCGCGCAAACGTTAACGCTTGCGCTTGGAGTAAACCGGCCTTAAGAGAACAAAAAAGATCGGAAAAAATGTCATTGCAGACGTAAATTGGACTAGACTAGTTCGTAGAACGGACGAGCTCGATGTCAATATAAATAGTTCCATTGAAAAACGTTGAACAATTTTTTTTAACTCTCTTCATGCTACTGTATACAAAGCCGGCGCCCTGCTGCAAAGTTCTTTTATAGCGCCCCTATATTTTTTAAAGACAATAGTAGCTAGATAATCTTGTAAGGCGCCCTGATGCTGTGCATCATTTGCATCGTGCCTTGGACCAGCTCTGACTCTATAAATAGGCTCTTATCCTGCTTACGAATTATGATAGTAATTAAATTATGTAAAATGCTTATTCCAGTAAGTGGACTTCATTGAAGTGTGCTGAGGGCTGTGTTTGGTATAATGTTATTATTCCTGCTTATGACTAACTGTTGAATTTAATTTTCAAAATTATTTATATTATTTTATATAATAAAATTTGAAGGAAATAATTAGTCACTAATAGAATCGTATACCCTCCAAGTGTCACGTGATTCGCGGGACAGTCCGCATTTCCTGAAATCCCTCTGTCCTGCACGCAATAGCCAAATGTCACGATTTTAAGCCTTTTTGTTTTCTTATTGTGGATAAATCTGATAAAATATTTAATAAACATTATACTTATACTGTTTAACATTGATGTTGGTAATTATCTCAACCAGTCAACTATTAAATGGCACGAGAATAACAACCAATGAACTTCGATAACTCTAGCTATGTGCGCGCCTTTTGGTATGGAACGAAATGGCTCCAGAGAAAAGCCTAAAGCAAGTGCTCACAGGAAAACTAAATTTGACCGTTAATGGACGAGAGTTCCGATGCATCAAGGAGGGCAGAAATAGTGACTTTCATGCCTTTTGGACCATTTGCTGCAAAAAATTTGCAATCGAGCACCACGGAGAGGGACATTGAACGCCATATGACAGGGCCTAAACACGTGAAGAGAAAAAGATATAGACGAGCAGATCTATCCCAAGGGTTTTTCTGTCATTAATTTAATAAAATCAAAAGACAGCCGGAGTGCACTGAACAATGAGATATTATAAAACTGTGCGCGAAAAATAAATTTTTTAAAGCATGTTTTAACATGCTTCTTTAGAAAATTGTCAGTGCACTAACAAAATGTCAGTCAGTTATATGGATGTACAAATATCCCTCGTTATACACCATCTCCCTTTACGCGTTTTCGCTATAACGCAATTTTAAAAAGTAAATTAACTTTTTAAATTGCAAATATTTGTGTTTAAAATTGTTTCATGTAGATGAGATAAATGTGGATGAATTGCTCGATTCCCACTCATCAGAGGTCACTAATGAAGAACTTCTGGAAAACATGATGATTTACATTTTCAGATATCAGGACGTCTTTGTTTGCTGAGTCCATCAAACTGGTTTCAACAAAACAAATGACTGAATTTTTTAAACACATTTACAGTGCCATCAGAATAATTGAAGAAAATGATTCTGAGACTAGAAGCGCCAAAATTGCGAAATTCAGAATTCTTTGGCTAGCTACAAAGAGCTACAGTATAATAGAGAGAGGAAGAATGCTGCTCGTCAGCTGAGTCTCGAGACTGTTTCATTAAAAAGTTGAAGATCATCAGACTATCATCCCAGGGATTTCAAGAGAGTGATGATCTAGACTCACCAGATCCAGTCCATTCATCATCGGATTGAAGACTGTCAAAAGTATATACTATATGCGGTGTTTCGGTGTTTATGACATTGTATTAATTAAATTCATTCATTCATTAAAATTTGTGTATTTTTGTTATAAGTTTAAATAATTCATTCATTAAAATTTCTTTTGCTCACAGGTGTAAAGTTTTCATTTTTTTATCCTTCTGAAGAAACTCCTATCTCTATCTCAACCATGCTAAATTCAACTCACTTTACGTGATTATTTCATGGATCCAATTAATCGCGTAAAGCGAGGGAAACCTGTATAATAAAGTTCATACAAATTCGAAAGAATGAACATATGCAGATTATATACCAAAAACGAAAAATAAACGATTTGTCCAGTAAATGACCTATATGTCCAGCATTTTGACTCATTGCGTCCAGCAAAAGAAGTGAGAGACCTTGGAGGGTATAGAATCCATATATTAATTCTATTATTATTATTGTTGTTGTTGTTGTTATAAATATATATATATATATATCCCATTATACGATTAATCGGTTAATACTGTAAATATGGTGCTTGTAAAAAGTACATTGAATCAGACAAAAATCACATAAGACTAATTTTAATCACAGGAGTGTTATGCCATTGTTAAGATATTGTGACTGGAAAAAAATATGCCCAGATTATCAAACAAACTGCTTCTCTCTTAAAATTAAATATCACCGTTTTATAAGATTAACATAATATTTTAGAGATTTCTTATTCTCTCTAGTATCAAATTCTTTTTTCTTGTAGATTTTAAGAGAAATTTAAGATATGATTAAATTAAATTTTCCGTATTTTTTCAAATACCACACTCATTTATTCTTCTGAATAAATTTGGAAATGTGTATGAATGATTAAGAGAAACATTTCCTATACTGTTGTAGAATGCTGCTAGAATTTAATATTGTGCTATTATCTTTTAATTCACAGTTCTGTATTTGAAAATTTTTTAATTTATTAATATAAATACATAGATATGATTATTATATTTTTTATATTTTATATATTATTTACTAATATATT